>JAJOZX010008747.1:0-122500 GCA_023014485.1 Bathynomus jamesi
CCTGCTAGGGGATAGGGTGTGTGTAGTTTTAGGAGACTTCAACTGTCGCGGCATAAAGTGGGAAAACAGGACTGCCGATGCTGAAGGGAGGAGGCTAGTTGACTTTGCTGATGAGAACTTCCTCACTCAGTGGGTCAACGAGCCTACACGAGGCGAAAGCGTTCTAGGACTTAGTATTCACGACCGAAGACAACCTCGTCACTGGCCTCACCGTTGACGAATCGTTGGGCGGGAGTGATCACGTCTATTATTAGGTTCCGTGTGTGCGTCCCTCGGGTGAAGCGTAGTAACTCGAGAGGCAGTAAGCTCGATCTCCGGCGGGCGAACTTTGTTAGCCTCAGGGATAGCGTAGCAGAGATGGGGTTAGAGGTTGGCGGCGATGTTGAGGGAGTGTGGAGTGCATTCCGGGATGAGTTTATGGTGCTGCAGTCTGCTGCCATACCCTCAAAACGGTCACCCCTGCTTCAACGCAGCCTAAGTGGTTCAATCGTGGCATCGCTTCGGCTATCCGAAATAGGAAAGTAGTGTATAGGAGGGCGAAGGCCAATCGTTTCCCACGAGAACACTGAAGCGTATGTCCGCCTGTGTAGGGAAGTCAAGGCGAAGGTTAGGCTAGCGAAACGTAACGAAGAACTACGGGTGGCAAGCCTCTGCAAGAGGAACCCTAAGGAGTTCTCAGTTATGTTAATAGTAGAAAGCCCATTAGAAGCATGATAGGTCCTTTAAAGGACGGAAGCGGCGTTCTGCGGACCTCCGACGCGGACATCGCTAAGGTGCTTAATGAGTACTTTGCGGGAGTGTTCACCAGGGAGGATACCCGCGTCATCCCCGAGCCAGCTGTGAGGCACGAAGGTGCTGACCTGGATAGTGTTAGATGTACCGCGACAGTCGTTGCTCATAGAATAGACAAACTGAGCGCGTTTAAGGCTCCTGGGCCAGACCAGTTTCTCCCCAGTGTTTTGCGAGAAGTGCGCGACCAGGTGGCTCCCCACCTGGCTACAGTCTTCAGCAAATCGTTGGAGATGGGCCAGGTGCCTGGTGACTGGAGGAGGCCAACGTGACCCCTATCTTTAAGAAAGGGGATCACGAAAGTCCAGGGAACTATCGTCCTATTAGTCTCACTTCAGTTGTAGGTAAATTATTAGAAAGGATAATAGCTGATAGAATCGTTGACCATTTGGATTCCTACAAGCTGCTTGGGGACTCCCAACATGGGTTTAGACGGCATAGGTCGTGTCTCACCAACTTGCTCGAGTTTTTCCACGTCATGTTGAGTGAGTACGATAAGAGTAGGGCGATTGATATACTTTATCTCGACTTTCAGAAAGCCTTTGATAAGGTACCTCACCGCCGGCTAATGGCGAAAGTGCGCGCGCTGGGTATCGGTGGGGAAATAGGTAGGTGGATTGAAAACTGGCTAAGGAATAGGCGGCAGAGGTGGTAATTAAAGGGGCTAGTTCGGGTTGGGCCTCGGTCACTAGTGGGGTTCCTCAGGGTTCCGTTTTGGGGCCACTGTTGTTTACCATTTACATAAATGATATCGACGGTGGCATCGTCAGTCGGATCGCCAAATTCGCTGATGACACCAAGCTTGGGGCCAATGTTGGGACGCCCGAAGCGATCGAGGAACTGCGTGCGGACCTAGGTAGGATAGGAGTGGTCCGAAAAATGGCAAATGCCGTTTAACTTGGGTAAATGCAAAGTGATGCACATTGGCTACGCCAATCCCAAGTCGGACTACTCGATGTTGGGCAGTAATATCGAGGTGACTGATTTAGAAAAGGACTTGGGTGTGCTAATTAGCAGCGACCTTAAGTTTACGAAACAGTGTGTAGAGGTGGAAAAGAAAGCCCAGAAACTATTGGGTTATATCAGGAGGCAATTTCAGTTTCGGAACAAGGAGATTGTGCTCTCACTGTACAATTCCCTTGTTCGGCCGTACCTGGAGTATGCTGTGCAGTTCTGGTCGCCCACCCTCAGGAAAGATATTGAGAGGCTGGAGCGAGTGCAGGCGAGGGCCACAAAGTTGATCCCTTCCGTTAGGCATATGGGCTACAATCGACGGTTACGCGCCCTGAACTTGTTTTCGCTTGAAACTCGGAGGCTGCGCGGTCAACTGATCGAGGTTTTCAAGCTCTTACGAGGGTTCAACGATGTCGATTTTAGAAGTATGTTTAGTTTAAATGATAACCCAACTCGCAACAATGGTTGGAAGTTGGATTTGAAACGGTTTAGGACTAGTGTGTGTGGGAATTACGTTACGTATAAGATCTGTGACACATGGAACAGGTTACCTTCGGAAGTTGTGAACAGTTCCTCTGTGGATCAGTTCAAGAAAAGGTTAGACCAAATTTTGCACACTCTTTGAGTGTGTAGAAAATTTTCCGTGGCACCCGTTGCCATTGGTACCTCCTCGGTATGGGCCGCAAGGCCTTTTGAGGTACTTCTTTTCCTTGTAACTCCTTGTAACACTCTCTCTCTCTCTCTCTCTCTCTCTCTCTCTCTCTCTCTCTCTCTCTCTCTCTCTCTCTCTCTCTCTCTCTCTCTCCTCTCTCTCTCTCTCTCTCTCAGGAAAGATATTGAGAGGCTGGAGCGAGTGCAGGCGAGGGCCACAAAGTTGATCCCTTCCGTTAGGCATATGGGCTACAATCGACGGTTACGCGCCCTGAACTTGTTTTCGCTTGAAACTCGGAGGCTGCGCGTCAACTGATCGAGGTTTTCAAGCTCTTACGAGGGTTCAACGATGTCGATTTTAGAAGTATGTTTAGTTTAAATGATAACCCAACTCGCAACAATGGTTGGAAGTTGGATTTGAAACGGTTTAGGACTAGTGTGTGTGGGAATTACGTTACGTATAAGATCTGTGACACATGGAACAGGTTACCTTCGGAAGTTGTGAACAGTTCCTCTGTGGATCAGTTCAAGAAAAGGTTAGACGAAATCTTGCACACTATTTGAGTGTGTAAAGACATTTAGGACCTCAGTCTGCGGAAATTTCTTTATAAATAGTTAATATCTGGAACCAACTTCCCTCAGAGGATGTTTCCAGTCAAAGTGTAAATCTGTTTAAAAATAGGCTAGACAAAGTACAGAACACGCTCATAGTTTAAGATTAAAACCTCAGAAAACTCTGCAGGAGTTCGCTTGCTCGGTGTCTCTGTGAGCAAGCTAAATATAGAGCTATTTATATATTCTCCACTTTCCTGTAAAATTTCCTTGGCTACTTTTCCAGGGTCAAGGTATTTTCTTCAACCTTTTTCCGTACCTGCCTCTGGCAGGGAGGGAGCGGAGGGTGGGGAGAGAGCCTTCTACTTTTCTATCCAGTTTTCTACTACTGCTAGCATAGTTTGAAAGACAAAATTTTCCCTGGCACCCGTTGCCATTGGTACCTCCTCGGTATGGGCCGCAAGGCCTTTTGAGGTACTTCTTTTCCTTGTAACTCCTTGTAACTCTCTCTCTCTCTTCTTTCTTTTCTCTCTCTCTCTCTCTCTCTTCTTTTCTTTTCTCTCTCTCTCTCTCTTCTTTCTTTTCCTCTCTCTCTCTCTTCTTTTCTTTTCTCTCTCTCTCTCTCTCTTCTTTTCTTTTCTCTCTCTCTCTCTCTTCTTTTCTTTTTCTCTCTCTCTCTCTTCTTTTCTTTTCTCTCTCTCTCCTCTCTTCTTTCTTTTCTCTCTCTCTCTCTCTTCTTTTCTTTTCTCTCTCTCTCTCTCTCTTCTTTCTTTTCTCTCTCTCTCTCTCTCCTTTTCTTTTTCTCTCTCTCTCTCTCTTCTTTTCTTTTTTCTCTCTCTCTCTCTCTCTTTTCTTTTTCTCTCTCTCTCTCTCTTCTTTTCTTTTTTCTCTCTCTCTCTCTCTCTTCTTTCTTTTTCTCTCTCTCTCTCTCTCTTCTTTTCTTTTTTCTCTCTCTCTCTCTCTCTTTCTTTTCTTTTTCTCTCTCTCTCTCTTTTCTTTTTTCTCTCTCTCTCTCTCTTCTTTTCTTTTTCTCTCTCTCTCTTCTTTTCTTTTCTCTCTCTCTCTCTCTCTTCTTTTCTTTTTTCTCTCTCTCTCTCTCTCTTCTTTTCTTTTTTTCTCTCTCTCTCTTCTTTTCTTTTTTCTCTCTCTCTCTTCTTTCTTTTTTCTCTCTCTCTCTTCTTTTCTTTTTCTCTCTCTCCTTTTCTTTTTTCTCTCTCTCTCTCTCTCTTCTTTTCTTTTTTCTCTCTCTCTCTTCTTTTCTTTTTCTCTCTCTCTCTTCTTTTCTTTTTCTCTCTCTCTCTCTCTCTTCTTTTCTTTTTTCTCTCTCTCTCTCTCTTTTCTTTTTTCTCTCTCTCTCTCTCTCTTTCTTTTTTTCTCTCTCTCTCTCTCTTTTTCTTTTTTCTCTCTCTCTCTCTCTTTTCTTTTTTCTCTCTCTCTCTCTCTCTTCTTTTCTTTTTTCTCTCTCTTTTCTTTTTTCTCTCTCTCTCTCTCTCTTTTCTTTTTTCTCTCTCTCTCTCTCTTTTCTTTTTTCTCTCTCTCTCTCTCTTCTTTTCTTTTTTCTCTCTCTCTCTCTCTCTTCTTTTCTTTTTTCTCTCTCTCTCTTCTTTTCTTTTTTCTCTCTCCTCTTCTTTTCTTTTTTCTCTCTCTCTCTTCTTTTCTTTTTTCTCTCTCTCTCTTCTTTTCTTTTTCTCTCTCTCTCTTCTTTTCTTTTTTCTCTCTCTCTCTTCTTTTCTTTTTTCTCTCTCTCCTTCTTTTCTTTTTTCTCTCTCTCTCTTCTTTTCTTTTTTCTCTCTCTCTCTTCTTTTCTTTTTTCTCTCTCTCTCTCTCTCTTCTTTTCTTTTTTCTCTCTCTCTTCTTTTTGCTCTCTCTCCTCGAGGAGGATACAGCCCTGTACACCGAACTCAGTAGCCTGCTAGGGGATAGGGTGTGTGTAGTTTTAGGAGACTTCAACTGTCGCGGCATAAAGTGGGAAAACAGGACTGCCGATGCTGAAGGGAGGAGGCTAGTTGACTTTGCTGATGAGAACTTCCTCACTCAGTGGGTCAACAAGCCTACACGAGGCGAAAGCGTTTTGGACTTAGTGTTCACGACCGAAGACAACCTCGTCACTGGCCTCACCGTTGACGAATCGTTGGGCGGGAGTGATCACAGTCTTATTAGGTTCCGTGTGTGCGTCCCTCGGGTGAAGCGTAGTAACTCGAGAGGCAGTAAGCTCGATCTCCGGAGGGCGAACTTTGTTAGCCTCAGGGATAGCGTAGGAGATATGGGGTTAGAGGTCGGCGGCGATGTTGAGGGAGTGTGGAGTGCATTCCGGGACGAGTTTATGGTGCTGCAGTCTGCTGCCATACCCTCAAAACCGGTCACCCCTGCTTCAACGCAGCCTAAGTGGTTCAATCGTGACATCGCCTCGGATATCCGAAATAGGAAAGTAGCGTATAGGAGGGCGAAGGCCAATCGTTCCCATGAGAACACTTTAGCGTATGTCCGCCTGTGTAGGGAAGTGAAGGCGAAGGTTAGGCTAGCGAAACGTAACGAAGAACTACGGGTGGCAAGCCTCTGCAAGGGGAACCCTAAGGAGTTCTTTAGTTATGTTAATAGTAGAAAGCCCATTAGAAGCATGATAGGTCCTTTAAAGGACGGAAGCGGCGTTCTGCGGACCTCCGACGCGGACATCGCTAATGTGCTTAATGAGTACTTTGCGGGAGTGTTCACCAGGGAGGATACCCGCGTCATCCCCGAGCCAGCTGTGAGGCACGAAGGTGCTGGCCTGGATAGTGTTAGATGTACCGCGACAGTCGTTGCTCATAGAATAGACAAACTGAGCGCGTTTAAGGCTCCTGGGCCAGACCAGTTTCTCCCCAGTGTTTTGCGAGAAGTGCGCGACCAGGTGGCTCCCCACCTGGCTACAGTCTTCAACAAATCGTTGGTGATGGGCCAGGTGCCTGGTGACTGGAGGGAGGCCAACGTGACCCCTATCTTTAAGAAAGGGGATCACGAAAGTCCAGGGAACTATCGTCCTATTAGTCTCACTTCAGTTGTAGGTAAATTATTAGAAAGGATAATAGCTGATAGAATCGTTGACCATTTGGATTCCTACAAGCTGCTTGGGGACTCCCAACATGGGTTTAGACGGCATAGGTCGTGTCTCACCAACTTGCTCGAGTTTTTCCACGTCATGTTGAGTGAGTACGATAAGAGTAGGGCGATTGATATACTTTATCTCGACTTTCAGAAAGCCTTTGATAAGGTACCTCACCGACGGCTAATGGCGAAAGTGCGCGCGCTGGGTATCGGTGGGGAAATAGGTAGGTGGATTGAAAACTGGCTGAGGAATAGGCGGCAGAGGGTGGTAATTAAAGGGGCTAGTTCGGGTTGGGCCTCGGTCACTAGTGGGGTTCCTCAGGGTTCCGTTTTGGGGCCACTGTTGTTTACCATTTACATAAATGATATCGACGGTGGCATCGTCAGTCGGATCGCCAAATTCGCTGATGACACCAAGCTTGGGGCCAATGTTGGGACGCCCGAAGCGATCGAGGAACTGCGTGCGGACCTAGGTAGGATAGGAGAGTCGGCCGAAAAATGGCAAATGCCGTTTAACTTGGGTAAATGCAAAGTGATGCACATTGGCTACGCCAATCCCAAGTCGGACTACTCGATGTTGGGCAGTAATATCGAGGTGACTGATTTAGAAAAGGACTTGGGTGTGCTAATTAGCAGCGACCTTAAGTTTACGAAACAGTGTGTAGAGGTGGAAAAGAAAGCACAGAAACTATTGGGTTATATCAGGAGGCAATTTCAGTTTCGGAACAAGGAGATTGTGCTCTCACTGTACAATTCCCTTGTTCGGCCGTACCTGGAGTATGCTGTGCAGTTCTGGTCGCCCACCCTCAGGAAGATATTGAGAGGCTGGAGCGAGTGCAGGCGAGGGCCACAAAGTTAATCCCTTCCATTAGGCATATGGGCTACAATCGACAGTTACGCGCCTGAACTTGTTTTCGCTTGAAACTCGGAGGCTGCGCGGTCAACTGATCGAGGTTTTCAAGCTCTTACGAGGGTTCAACGATGTCGATTTTAGAAGTATGTTTAGTTAAATGATAACCCAACTCGCAACAATGGTTGGAAGTTGGATTTGAAACGGTTTAGGACTAGTGTGTGTGGGAATTACTTACGTATAAGATCTGTGACACATGGAACAGGTTTACCTTCGAAGTTGTGAACAGTTCCTCTGTGGATCAGTTCAAGAAAAGGTTAGACGAAATCTTGCACACTATTGAGTGTGTAAAGACATTTAGGACCTCAGTCTGCGGAAATTTCTTTTCCTATAAAATAGTTAATATCTGGAACCAACTTCCCTCAGAGGTTGTTTCCAGTCAAAGTGTAAATCTGTTTAAAAATAGGCTAGACAAAGTACTGAACACACTCATAGTTTAAGATTAAAACCTCAGAAAACTCTGCAGGAGTTCTCTTGCTCGGTGTCCTGTGAGCAAGCTAAATATAGAGCTATTATATATTCTCCACTTCCTGTAAATTTCCTTGGCTACTTTTCCAGGGTCAAGGTATTTTCTTCAACCTTTTTCCGTACCTGCCTCTGGCAGGGAGGGAGCGGAGGGTGGGGAGAGAGCCTTCTACTTTTCTATCCAGTTTTCTACTACTGCTAGGATAGTTGAAAGAAAAATAAACTTTTACAAAATTTTCCCTGCCACCCGGTGCCATTGGTACCTCCTCGGTATGGGCCGCAAGGCCTTTTGAGGTACTACTTTTCCTTGTAACTCCTTGTAACTCTCTCTCTCTCTCTCTCCTTTTCTCTCTCTCTCTCCTTTTCTCTCTCTCTCTCTCCTTTTCTCTCTCTTCTTTTCTCTCTCTCCTTTTCTCTCTCCTTTTCTCTCTCCTTTTCTCTCTCCTTTTCTCTCTCCTTCTCTCTCTCTTCTTTTCTCTCTCTCCTTTTCTCTCCTTTTCTCTCTCCTTCTCTCTCTCTTCTTTTCTCTCTCTCCTTTTCTCTCTCTCCTTTTCTCTCTCTCCTTTTCTCTCTCTCTCTTCTTTTCTCTCTCCTTCTCTCTCTCTCTCTCTTCTCTTCTTTTCTCTCTCTCCTTTTCTCTCTCTCTCTTCTTTTCTCTCCTTCTCTCTCTCTCTCTCTCTCTTCTTTCTCTCTCTCTCTTCTTTTCTCTCTCCTTTCTCTCTCTCTCTTCTTTTCTCTCTCCTTCTCTCTCTCTCTTAGGACTAGTGTGTGTGGGAATTACTTTACGTATAAGATCTGTGACACATGGAACAGGTTACCTTCGGAAGTTGTGAACAGTTCCTCTGTGGATCAGTTCAAGAAAAGGTTAGACCAAATTTTGCACACTATTTGAGTGTGTAGAAAATTTTCCGTGGCACCCGTTGCCATTGGTACCTCCTCGGTATGGGCCGCAAGGCCTTTTGAGGTACTTCTTTTCCTTGTAACTCCTTGTAACTCTCTCTTCTTTTCTCTCTCTCTCTCTTCTTTTCTCTCTCTCCTTTTCTCTCTCTCTCTCTCTCTTCTTTTCTCTCTCTCCTTCTCTCTCTCTTCTTTTCTCTCTCTTCTTTTCTCTCTCCTTCTCTCTCTCTTCTTTTCTCTCTCCTTCTCTCTCTCTTCTTTTCTCTCTCTCCTTCTCTCTCTCTTCTTTTCTCTCTCTCTCTTCTTTTCTCTCTCTCCTTCTCTCTCTCTTCTTTTCTCTCTCTCTCTTCTTTTCTCTCTCCTTCTCTCTCTCTTCTTTTCTCTCTCTCTCTTCTTTTCTCTCTCTCTCTCTCTCTTCTTTTCTCTCTCCTTCTCTCTCTCTTTTCTCTCTCTCTCTCTCTCTCTTCTTTTCTCTCTCTCTCTCTTTCTCTCTCTCTCTCTTCTTTTCTCTCTCTCTCTCTCTCTCTTCTTTTCTCTCTCTCTCTTCTTTTCTCTCTCTCTCTCTCTCTCTTCTTTTTCTCTCTCTCTCTCTCTCTCTTCTTTTCTCTCTCTCTTCTTTTCTCTCTCTCTCTCTTCTTTCTCTCTCCTTCTCTCTCTTCTTTTCTCTCTCTCTCTCTCTCTTCTTTCTCTCTCCTTCTCTCTCTTCTTTTCTCTCTCTCTCTCTTCTTTTCTCTCTCCTTCTCTCTCTTCTTTTCTCTCTCTCTCTCTTCTTTTCTCTCCCTTCTCTCTCTTCTTTTCTCTCTCTCTCTCTCTCTCTTCTTTTCTCTCTCTCTCTCTCTCTCTTCTTTTCTCTCTCTCTCTCTCTTCTTTTCTCTCTCTCTCTCTCTCTTCTTTTCTCTCTCCTTCTCTCTCTTCTTTTCTCTCTTCTCTCTCTTCTTTTCTCTCTCCTTCTCTCTCTTCTTTTCTCTCTCCTTCTCTCTCTTCTTTTCTCTCTCCTTCTCTCTCTTCTTTTCTCTCTCCTTCTCTCTCTTCTTTTCTCTCTCCTTCTCTCTCTTCTTTCTCTCTCCTTCTCTCTCTTCTTTTCTCTCTCCTTCTCTCTCTTCTTTTCTCTCTCCTTCTCTCTCTTCTTTTCTCTCTGACCTCTATCTTTAAGAAAGGGGATCATGAAAGTCCAGGGAACTATCGTCCCATTAGTCTCACTTCAGCTGTAGGTAAATTATTAGAGGGGATAATAGCGGATAGGATCATTGACCATTTGGATTCCTACAAGCTGCTTGGGGACTCCCAACATGGGTTTAGATGGCATAGGTCGTGTCTCACCAACTTGCTCGATTTTTTCCACATCATGTTGAGTGAGTATGATAAGAGTAGGGTGATTGATATACTTTATCTCGACTTTCAGAAAACCTTTGATAAGGTACCTCACTGCTGGCTAATGGCGAAAGTGCGCGCGCTGGGTATCGGTGGGGAAGTAGGTAGGTGGATTGAAAACTGGCTGAAGAATAGGCGGCAGAGGGTTGTAATTAAAGGGGCTAGTTCGGGTTGGGCCTTGGTCACTAGCGGGGTTCCTCAGGGTTCCATTTTGGGGCTGCTGTTGTTTATCATTTACATAAATGATATAGACGGTGGCATCGTCAGTCGGATCGCCAAATTCGCTGATGACACCAAGCTTGGGGCCAATTATTGGGACGGTGGAGGCGATCGAGCAACTGCGTGTGGACCTAGGTAGGGTAGGAGAGTGGTCCGAAAAATGGCAAATGCCCTTTAGCTTGGGTAAATGCAAGGTGATGCATATTGGCTACGCCAATCCCAAGTCGGACTACTCGATGTTGAGGAGTAATATTGAGGTGACTGATTTGGAAAAGGACTTGGGCGTGCTAATTAGCAGCAACCTTAAGTTTATGAAACAGTGTGTAGAGGTGGAAAAGAAAGCCCAGAAGTTGTTGGGTTATATCAGGAGGCAGTTTCAGTTTCGGAACAAGGAGATTGTGCTCTCTCTGTACAATGAGATTGTGCTCTCTCTGTACAATTCCCTGGTTCGGCCGCACCTGGAGTATGCTGTGCAGTTCTGGTCAGCCACCCTCAGGAAAGATATTGGGAGGCTGGAGCGAGTGCAAGCGAGGGCCACACAGTTAATCCCTTCCATTAAGCATATGGGCTACAATCGACGGTTACGCGCCCTGAACTTGTTTTTGCTTGAAATTCGGAGGCTGCGCGGTCAACTGATCGAGGTTTTCAAGCTCTTACACGAGTTCAACGATGTCGATTTTAGAAGCATGTTTAGTTTAAATGATAACCCAACTCGCAACAATGGTTGGAAGTTGGATTTGAAATGGTTTAGGACTAGTGTGTGTGGGAATTACTTTACCTATAAGATCTATGACACATGGAACAGGTTACCTTCAGAAGTTGTGAACAGTTCCTCTGTGGATCACTTCAAGAAAAGGTTAGACCAAATCTTGCACACTATTTGAGGGTGTAAAAAATTTTCCGTGGCACCTGTTGCCATTGGTACCTCCTCTGTATGGGCCACAAGGTCTTTTGAGGTACTTCTTTTCCTTGTAACTCTCTCTCTCTCTCTCCTCTTGTAACTCTCTCTCTCCTCTTGTAACTCCTTGTAACTCTCTCTCTCTCTCTCTCCTCTTGTAACTCCTTGTAACTCTCTCTCGCTATTATTTAGAGGGGATAATAGCGAGTAGGATTGTTGACCATTTGGATTCTTACAAGCTACTTGGGGACTCCAACATGGGTTTAGATGGCATAGGTCGTGTCTCACCATCATGCTCGAGTTTTTCTACGTCATGTTGAGTGAGTATGATAAGAGTAGGGCGATTGATTAGAAGGCCTTTGATAAGGTACCTCACCGCCGGCTAATGGCCGAAGTGCGCGCGCTGGGTATTGGTGGGGAAGTAGGTAGGTGGATTGGAAACTGGCGAAAAATGCCACAAAGTTAATCCCTTTCGTTAGGCATATGGGCTACAATCGACGCTTACGTGACGCGGGTTCAAAGATGTCGATTTTAGAAGCATGTTTAGTTCAATGATAACCAACTCGCAACAATGGTTAGAAGTTGGATTTGAAACGATTTAGGACTAGTATATGTGGGAATTACTTTAACACGTTGATAGTTTAAGATTAAAACATAAGAAAACTCTGCAGGAGTTCGCTTGCACGGTGTCTCTGTGAGCAAGGTAAATATAGAGCTATTTATATACTTTTCTATCCAGTTTTCTACTACTGCTAGCATAGTTGAAAGACAAAATTTTCCCTGGCACCCGTTGCCATTGGTACCTCCTCGGTATGGGCCGCAAGGCCTTTTGAGGTACTTCTTTTCCTTGTAACTCCTTGTAACTCTCTCTCTCTCTCCTCTTGTAACTCCTTGTAACACTCTCTCTCTCCTCTTTTTTCTCTCTTTCCTTTCTCTTTTACATATATATATTAGTTCCACTACATTAGTGTCTACAGTATATTTGATGATACTTTCACAATATTTCCCAAAAGTTATGGGGTTGGAGCTCAATCAGTCAGTAGTTATTACACTGTATTCTTAATTGGATTATTGAAAGCAGAGTAATTTATCTGTAAAACAACTAAAATTTTTGCTATTTTCTGCAGATGATCTATGTAGGTACATAGATAACTTTGTAATGCAGTTAATGAGTAGTTATGCTTCGGTAAAGCCTTGAGTGTAACTACTCGCTCACTACATTGACAGTAATTGATGTACAGAGATCACTCCTGCCAAAAAAAAATGCAGGTAGATCACTGATTTTCAATCAACCAGTTGTAAAAGTGTTTCAGAAAGCAATACATATTTTGAAAACTTGTAGGTTAAATAAACATTATCTTAAACTTCTATGCCATTAGTAATAATAATGTTTGGGTTGACTAAACTTCCTTTGTAATGGTGAAGCTATTTGCAAGTTAATCCTGTGATAGTTTACAAACAAATGTGTGTTAATATTTTTCATATTGTAGTCGTCTTTGTTACGAGTAATTTTTTATATAAACTCCAATGTTTTATTCACAAAACTCATAATTGAAACATAAAAATCAGTTATTGAATAGTTAACACCCATTGTTTAGTTTAGAAAAGGAAGGTGAAAGAAAATATTTTTTTCAGAATATTATATGGTTTAATCCCTTTGTTTAATTAGTCCTTTTTTACTTTATTTTATGCCTTTAATAAAAATGCATTTGAGTATTTAAACCATTATTATAATTTTTCAATATAGATGTCAGAAATAGAAAGAGTATAAAAGTAACTTTATAAAGTAGAGAATTAAACTAGTACTTGCACACCATCCTGTATGGTACTTAATAGTCTTCATCATGAGGTTGAATGGAAGATAAAGGTTATTATCTTTAGGAACAGTGTGAACTGTAGTGGTTGAAGTAGTGTAGGATAACAAATTATTCAAAGATACAAGATTTCCTCCTGACTCATTTCAACACTTTTTCAAGATTCTTCCGATAGTTGAACCCACCATATTCTTTTACCTTCCCTTTCTCCTCTCATAACGGTTTATAGGAACTTATTTTAACTAAGGAGTACAAAAAGGAAAGTGTAGATTGCATGAAACAATCAGTATTAATAAAAATGTAGACCCACCATTAATTTTTTTTTATTTTTCTTTGCAGGTCCATTTTATTACCTTTTCATGGCTCTTTTGGCTGTGTTCTGTACTAATGCAATAAATATTTATGCGGGAATAAATGGTCTCGAATCTGGACAGGCCTTCATCATTGCTCTCTCTGTGACTGTATTCAATCTAATTGAGTTGCAAGGCTTTCAATGGGAGGCACATTTGTTCTCCTTATCCTTCATGATGCCCTTTGCAGCTACTTGTGGGGCTTTGTACTACCACAACAGGTTAATAACAGATAATCTTATAGCTACTGCACAGTTTGGATGGTTGAAAGCCAGTGATCTATCTGCAGAAATAATTTCTTTTTTCACAGGTGATCTATGGAAATAGATAACTTAGTAACATGTAATGCGCTTCAGTAATGCCTTGGGTATACAGTAACTATACACTCATTCATCCTAATCTGTGCACATGAAGCATCTTTGGAGTGAAAGAATTGTAATGTTTTTGCAAGTAGATCAGTCTGCCTTTCAGCCTTCCATTTAATGAACTTGTGTTTTTGAAGGAGCTGAGCATGAGAATGTGTGTTTTTCGTTGTTATAAGAACTAGACCTAATTCCGAGAAAATATTTTATTGCAGATATCCCGCCAAAGTCTTCGTCGGAGATACATTCACTTATTTCGCAGGAATGACCTTTGCTGTAGTTGGCATTGTTGGGCATTTCAGCAAAACGATGCTTCTCTTTTTCATTCCTCAAGTGATCAACTTTCTTTACTCGACACCGCAGTTGTTCAGAGTTATTCCGTGCCCGAGACATCGCCTTCCAAGGTGAAATGCTGTTCGTCTCTAGAGATACATCAGTTATATGTTGAATAATTGACATTTAGCTTAATGAACACATTTGCTAATAAGTTTTATTTATTTTAATGATTAAACCAAGTTAGTTACTGCTTAGACTCATCAGAAGAATATAGGTCTTGTGACTGTACCAATTACCAGATGATAGGATTGTATGTTTTTTGTTAGACTTTTTGTGGTACAAGAAAGACTTAATTCTTAATATTAATTCTATTTATCCATAGTATCATTGAGTGAGTGAAAGCATGGTCAGAGGTTTAATGAAAAAAAAAGTACGAAACACCAATAATAATCTGAAGTAGAAATGGCAGTACTTTACGAAACACACAATTTAATTACAAGTAAGGTTGATCCAGAATGCTGAGGAGAGAACAAGGTCATTGTCTGATCTTGAAGTTTCTGACTTTTCCAAAGCATTCACACTACTCTTGACCCAGGTTGATCCGCTTTCTCCTGACTTATCAGAATTAGTGTGACTACAGTGTAACTTAAAGCGATATTTCAATTTAAAACTAAGTTAAAGCGTAGTTTTAAGCAATAAATGTTAGTTTGCTAAAGCATTAATATTTAATTCCATTGTCGAGGAAGATATACGTCCTACTTTATAAAATAATTATAATTAATGCAAAACCAAATAAAAAATTTATTTCCTTTCCAAAAGAATTTGAATTTGATTCTGAATACAACACTCACTTCCCGTTAATTTATATCTTGTTTTTAACCAAACGGTATAATTTTAACGTTATTGGGTAACTCGTATCACTGGCAGACTAATTTTATTTTTGTGGAGAACTAGATAATTTAGAGGATAAAGATCATTATTTATTGTTTATAAGACAAATTTAAGAGTAGACAAACCTCTGATAATTACTTATTTTTTGTGTTATACCCTCCACACTCCTTAGTTTCGAATTTTTTTCGTTAACGTAGGATAATAGGATAATTGCCCTTAACCCTTTCAGCCCTGAATTTTTTGTAGGGTTAAGTTATGAATGCGTGTATTTGAAACGTTAGCAATTGGCATCTTCAGTATTTAAAGGGTTAAAATCAAGCATTAACTCGAAATATGTTAATATCCAAATGTAAATAATGATATATAAGAATTCATAAATCTGTCAGTTATCCACTTTCAGAAAGTTCTTTCTGTAATTGTGTACAATTTATGAAGTACCTCTTAACCCTTAACCGATGAGGTGTGGTCTAGGAGACCACGCGAAATAGTCACGTAGTCTCCTGGACCACACCTTAAGAGTTAATTCAGTATACATCAATTGGCATTAATTTTTCAGAAAACAAAGAAAATTCTAGAAAAAATATTTTCTTTTGTGTAAACGATAAAGAACAACAAAAAAATTAAATTCTTTCGTCTTAAACGCAATTTGCCATGTTCCAAAGATAGATGTAATTCAGTCTGTAGTATATGATCAATTAGTTGGTGCGATAATCAGTAAACGGCTTCTCATATCATTGCATCTGTCTTTTAAATTCGGTTGAGTGTTACCAGATGTATATCAGCCAAACACACATTCAACTTGTTTATCTATTTATGTTTTTTCTTTTAAGATATAACAAAGAGGAGGATTGCCTCGAGTTTAGCGAGATTTGCTTCAAGAAAGAAAGCCTGAATGCGCCAATGCTCAATCTTTTACACTTTCTCCACTGCCTAAAGTTGGTTCACTTCAGAGAGAGTTCGTCATCAAAGGAGGAGGAAGAGAGTCTTTGCTCTCTGAACAACATGACTTTTATCAACCTTATTTTGATGTGGTTCGGACCTCTCAGAGAAGACGTTCTCACGCGGAGACTACTACTAATTCAAATCTTTTCTTCATGTCTCGCGCTTTTCATTCGTTACCCTTTAGCGACGTTATTCTATGATTAAATTGTGTTCTGTATTTCGTGCTCGTATGTTTTACAAAAGACCTTAAATTTAATTTTACTCAACTGATATTTTTAATTTGTTTATTTTAATGGATTCAACTTTGAGTGAGACGATATTTATCTGTTGTTTGGTTTGAAATATATTTAGTTATGATATTGCTTTATCTAAATAAAAGATAATTGTAGAATGAAAATTATTATTTTTTCCGTGATGGTCTTAATGGTAAATATATAAACGACAAAGTTCCTTAGCAATGTCGGAACGGTGAAGTATGTACAGGGGCGGATCAAGGTATTGCGAGACCCTTGGCCAATGTTGGCCAATTAACCCCCACTGACTTCACATTAGCACAGACACAAAATATTATTGCATGGACAACTATAATAAATTACTAACTAGGTTTTGGTGTCTCAAATAATTGTTTTAGGGTATGAATAGGAGAGAGAGAGTGACGAGTTATTAGGAAAAAAATCCGAAAAGGTTGTCCTGTATTCCTTAACCCTGACTACACAATATTGATGGAAATAAATAAATAAGTCCCACAGTTAGTAATCAAGATGCTCACAGAATTAGTTGCTATATGAATATAAAATTCTGCCTGCACTAATGAAACAAGACTGCCGCATAATACCTGCTGAAAGTGTTCAGACAAGCGGCATCAAGTTAGTCGTACACTTGTTCGCCTCTTTCAGTTTTCTTACCAAACGAGAAATTTTGCAGTTTTTCGCGTTTTGTATGACTTAGATGTAGAGATGGGACTCGAGTCTGTGACTTAGACTAGTCCGACTCTAGTCCCTATTTTAGTGGACTCTAGACTTGATTTGGTCTCGGTGTAATCTGACTTGACTTCACTTGACTCGAGACTTGCCTCTCTAGACTCGAGACTTGACTTGAGGCTTTTAAGATTCTGACTTGCGACTTGGCTGAAATAACTTTAGTATTTTTCCCTCATGTCAACTTTCGGGTAAATGTGCAATTAACTATAGTCCGTTCATTATCAAACTAAAATAAGCCCACCCACATTATTCTAGTATTGGCTTGTGATTGGTTGGATCGAGACACCTTAATCTCCCGAGTTTGGAGTCCATATCGTTATCGTCACGTCACTGGTGGAACCAGTTCCCACGCCCGGATGGGTGTACGGTGTACCTTATTATACGGCCTTGGAACAGTTGTCCGTGTGCCTCCGGAAGGGATAGAATATAACTTTAATATAACTTCCATAGATAAATGCACACTTTTGCTGTTTGCATCACATAAATTGTATTTAATTTTCTTATCTATGTAATGGATATAACCTCGTTGAAGTTCCATGCGTTGGTCTCTCTTCACACGAAAGTCAAGCTGGTGGAGGAGCGAGTTGCTCTCTTGCGCTTTCCACCTCTCATAGCCAGGTACACCCAGCTCATCTGGTACCGTCCTGAGCCATGCATCTAGTCTTCTTTTGAAAACTTCAACGTTGACCCCTGAAACGTTCCTAAGGTCCTTCGGAAGCTGGTTAAAAAGTCTTGGCCCCCTGACAACCAAGCTATTTTCTTTCAGTATTGAAGAGGTCCCTTGTCGGCCTTTAATTTGGGAACACTACACATTCTACCTTTCCTATTTTCCAGTGTTGTTTGAATGGTAATTGGATTTAGTTTTAGGTTTGGTACCAGTTTTTCGATCATTTTCCATATGTAGATTATAGTGTACCCCTCTCTTCTTTCCAAGGAGTACAGATTTAGTTTACGTAGTCTTTCCCAGTAGTTGAGTTCTTTGCAGCCATCAATCTTGGCTGTGAAATATCTTTGCGTTTCTTCTAGTTTATTAGTTTCTTCCTTTTTATATGGGGACGTCAAGACTGAGCAGTATTCAGGTTTTGGTATGATCAGTGTTTTCAGCAGGGGAATCATTACTGTCTTGTTCCTTCATTTGAACGTTCTTAGTACTGTCTCGCGACTCTTTTTGCTTTGTTTATTGCTATTTGATTTTGTGTCTCGAATTCAAATTTCGCATCATCGGTCATTATAACCCCCAAATCGATCGCTTTCGTGCTTCTCTGAATTTCCTGTCTCTGTGGAGCATAATATGCTGTCTGTTTAAGTTCCTCATTTCTACCATATCTCAAGAGCTGAAGTTTCTCGGTGTTAAATGTCATGTCTTCTGACCATTTGTATATTTTGTTCGTGTCCCTCTGTAAGGCCTCCACCTCTTTTGCATCGCTGATTTTTCTGCTGATCTTTGTATTGTCTGCAAAGGATGTTACCACACTGTTGCTGTTTACTCCACTGTCTATGTCTGTTCGCATGATAATGAACAGAAGTGGGGCCAGAACTGTACCTTGTGGTACTGAGCTGCGTACTTCCGATTTTGATGATGATATACTTTGAATTTTGACGACCTGTAAATGTTCTCTGAGGAAGTTGTTGATCCATTTTCCCACTTTGCCTGTTATTCCCATATGTTTCATTTTATGTACTATTATAGTAATTATACCATGATCACATTTGTCGAAAACTTTAGCAAAATCCGTGAATATGACATCGTAGTTGTCATTGATTTCCAGTGCATCTAGGATATTGTTATAGTGCTCTATAAGTTGTGATGGGCATGATCTTCCTGATCGGAATTCGTGCTGATTTTCATTAAATCTTTCCAGTGTCTCCAAGAAGTCATAGATTTTCTCTCTAACTATTCTTTCAAATATTTGTGTGAGGTGGGACGTCATTGATACTGGTCTATAGTTCTTTGCTCGAGATCTATTCCCTCCTTTATAAATAGGGACAATGTTTGCTCTTTTCAAGATGTTCACTATTTCCCCAGTGTCTAGGGATCTTCTTCATATCCAGTATAAGGGTGTAGCTATTTCATTTATACAGTTTTTAATCAACAATGCATTCAATTTGTCCGGAGCTGCAGGTGAATGTGATTTCATTTGTCCTATAGCTCTCGCTACATCTTCTGAGGTAAAAACAAAGTCTGTTATACACTCTCCTTGCAATTTCTATTCAAAGAATGCATCTGTCAGGTGTCGCTTTGTCACTTTTTGGGGTACTGAAGAGCGATTCATACTGGGCTCTCAATGTTTCAGATATTTCTTTTAGATCGTCCGTTAGTTCATTATTTCCTTTTCTTAAGGGCCCGATGTTGGCGCGCGTTTTTGTTTTCCTTTTCGCATAACTATAGAAGTATTTTGGATTTTCCTTTATTGCTTCTACTGCCTTTTCCTCTTCCCTCTCTTCCCTCTCTTGTATTTTTGTATTTCCCTATCGATGATACTCTCCAGTTTTTCTTTTATTACTTTCCTGGCACTGTTGTCTCTGCAATTAGCTAACTTCGCCGCTACTCTCTCTTTTGCGAAACATTCTTCTCTTTCGCCTCTCTAACCAGTTCCTCTTTCCTTTTGGCTGTGATTTCGGAGCATATTTTTCTAAAATTCTCAGCGTCTTTTCTTTCAAGGTTGTTAGTATTTCTTCAGTTATTTTATTCTCTAAAACTGTTCTTCACTCTATTTGAGAACTTGGAGTTTAAATTAAAAGTCCCAAATTTGCTTCTTTCTTCAGTAGGTGTATTATCTTTTAATGTCGCCATATTTGTTGGTATCTCGATTATGTTGTGGTCTGAGATGATAGTTGGGGTTATTTTTTATAACAGCAATCAAGTTCCTTTGTTCGTGAATACCAGATCTAGGCATTTATTTTTTCTGGTATTTTCTGTTATCTCCTGTGTCAGCATAAACTCGTTTGTGAGAGCCATCAACATTTTTGCTTGATCTTGGTCTTCTCTTGCAAAGCTGGGCACTTGCGTTTTTTTTGCGGTACTGCGGTACTGCGGCACTACCAAACCGGTACCGCATAACGCAGTACCGCAAAGGATCGCTGAAAGTACAGCCTGTACTTTCAGCGATCCTTTGCGGTACTGCGTTATGCGGTACCGGTTTGGTAGTGCGGTAGTACAGTACCGCAGTACCGCAAAAAAAAACCGCAAGTGCCCATCTTTGTAATACAGTATATATATATATATATATATATATATATATACACGCGCGCGCGCGCACACACACACACGGTGTTTCAGAAGGAAAGGTCAATACTTCGGGAAGTGATAGTATCGGTCATTGTGAGAAAAAAAGTTCATATGAACATGTGTCTAATTTTGAATGGTTAAGGAGATAGAGCTGTTTGAATCTACAAATACAAAAGCATTGTTAATGGTAATCAAGAAAGAGAAACCAATTACTGTTTCTAACATTTAATGTTTAAACATTGGCATTTTGAATGGTATCAGATACAGAAATGACAAATTTGTTACAGTTTACAATACGTTTTCGAGAATCCCACTGTCAATCTCAATGCACTTTGCAACTCGTGTGCGAAGATCGCATGTTGTTCGTCGAGTTGATCTTGACGTTCCTTTATGCGGGCAGCAGCATCCAAAATGCGCGCGAGCAATTCGTCTCGTGTATCCACCTTTCTTTTGTAAACATGACTTTTCATCCACCCCCACAAACAATAATCTAACGGAGAGAGGTCTGGAGACCTTGGTGGCCATTGAATGGGACCACCGGGGGGGGAGGAAGAGCTGCGCACGCATCAGATTCAAACAGCTCTATCTCAGTAACCATTCAGAATTAGACACATGTTCATATGAATTTTTTTTCTCACAGTGACCGATACTATCACCTCCCGAAGTATTGACCTTTCCTCCTGAAACACCCTGTATATATATATATATTTTTTTTTCCTTTCTCGAATTTACCGCCGATTTGTACCTATAGAAAGCGGTACATATCTCGGTGAGGCAGTGGGTGGGTGGTGTTACTGTGCTGGGGGTGGTAGACTAGGGGAGTGAGTAAGGGTCAGTTACTGGATAGTGGGTAGGAGGGGTATGGTTTTAGATGCGATGGAGCAGATGGGAGTGAGTAAGGAAGAAGAAAATCGCTTCCGTTGAAAAGTGGGGGCCTTCGGTGAGTATGGATCGTAGACGGTCGGGTATGGGATTTTCGGCCGAGAGAGGGAAACACCTGCGACAAAGAGCGGACAACTTTGGGCATACCACCAGGAGGTGTATGACAGTGATAGGGGTATGGCAGGTAGGGCAAAGCGGGGCTGGCGATTTCGCCATAAGGTGTCCATGGGTGATGCGGGTGTGGCCTAGGCGGAGACGGGCTAGGATTACTTCTTTATGGCGGGACCGGTGGAATGAGGAGGCCCAGTATCCTATTTGTGGCTTGATCATGTGGAGTTTATTTTGTGTGGCCTGGTCCCATTCCCGCTGCCATATGGAGCGGAAGTGGGAGCGGAAAGTCGGGAAGAAGTCAGGGGAGGGGTCGGGAGGAAGCCGGCAGTGAGCAGGCCGTCTTTGCCGTACGGTCCGCCGCCTCGTTACCCTGGATGCCGACATGAGCCGGGACCCAGCAGAAGGCGACTGTCTTGTGTTAGAGGGTCGTTAAAAAGTGGAAGGTTTGCTGGATGGTACAGACGAGCGGGTGAGAGTTAAATCTTTCAGGGAGAGAAGTGCACTTTGGGAATCTGAATAAATGACGAAAGAGCTGGCAGAGTGGGTGCGCACAATATCGAGGGCCTCCGTAATGGCGAAAAGTTCCGCCGAAAAAACGGAGGCCTCGCGGGGCAGGCCGACGCCCCGGGAAAGCGGCTGGGACAGAATCACCGCTGAGGAGGCCACACCAGCTTCCGAGCGGGAACCATCTGTGTAAATGGCGACTGCGTCCGGGTGTTGGGTTGCGTGTTCGCGGAAGAGTGACCTATATCATGGCGCTCGTGGTATTCTTCGGTAGGGCACACAGATCTTTGCAAAACTTGATAGGGGTGAGGAGCCAGGGGGGGTAGATGCTGAATGAAATGGGGATAACTGAGGGGGCGGGCATGTTGAAAAGATCAAGGAAAGAGCGGACCGCTTCAGTGAAGTGCCAGCTCCGTCCCTGAGGTGGTAGTTCTGAAACGCCGTGCCCAGAAGCGAAGAAGGTAGCCTCTGTGCACGGAGGTATGTCCTCATGAGGAAGACCCGTCGGAGGGCGAGAGGGAGATGATCGCATTCCACATGGAGGCTGGAGGCTGGGGAGGAGCGGAAAGCACCGGTGGCGAGGCGGAGGCCTCTATTAAGTACCGGGTCCAGGATACGGAGGCGGGCATTGGAGGCTGAACCGTAAACTGCACTACCATAGTCCAGCTTCGACTGTACTATGGAAGTGTAAAGGCGAAGAAGAGAGCGTCGATCTGCACCCCATGTGGTGTGGAGAGGTGATCCAGGAGAGCGAGGGGGCGTCGAAGGGATTGCTTTAGGTGCTTGAGATGGGGAACCCAATTGAGCCGTCGGTCTAGGTCATGCCCAGAAAACGCGTGGAGGGTACCACCTCAAGAGGACTGCCGTATAATGTGACAGAGGGTAGAGGAAGGGTTGTGGGTCTTCTTCTACTGAAGACCATACACTTGGACTTAGGGATGGAGGCGGAAACCCACCGACGTCGCCCACCTTTCCACCCGGTAGATGGCGAGCTGCATTGTCGTTGAACAACGACGGTTCTCGCCCTGCGAAGTAGATGCAAGGTCATCCGCGTAAATGGAAGAGCGGATGGTGGGTGGAAGGCATTGTGAGACCGTGTTCACGACGGAGAAGCAGAGAACACTGAGGATGCTTCCCTGTGGGACCCCGTCCTCCTGCACGAAGGTGTCAGAGAGGACTGAGCCCACCGGACTTTAAAGGTCCGGGAGGAAAGGAAGCCCCTGATGAAGGTCGGCATGGCTCCGACGAGGCCCAGATGTCGGAGCTGACCGAGGATCATTGCTCGACGGGTGGTGTCATAGGCCTTCTGGATGTCAAAAAAAATTGACAGTACGAACTGTCCATTGTCGAAGGCATCCTGTATGTCTCGGCTGAGAAGCAGGAGGGGATCAGTGGTGGAGCGGAATTGTCTGAAGCCGGACTGGGTAGCCGGGAAGGAATTGCTATTTTCAAGGACGAACGATAATCGCGTAGCGACCATTTTCTCGAGGATCTTGCAGGCACAACACGTCAGGGCGATTGGTCTGTAGTTTGTGGGGTCCAGGGAATCTTTGCCGGGTTTGGGGATAGGGATGACGTGGGCCTCCTTCCACCTAGAGGGGAAGGCGCCCTCTATCCATATGCGATTGTATGGTCTAGCAGGAAAATGTAAGGTAGTGTGGATGTGCTGGATCATGCCGTACGGAATACCGTCCGACCGGGACAAGGGGATCGTCGAGAGCCAGTGCCGCCTGTAGTTCACGCATGGTAAACAATCGGTTGTAGGTGCTGTCTATGGACGGTGGAGAGGGGCTATCGTCAGGGGCGGGTACGGAATGGCTGCAGAGGAAGAAACGGCGGCGAAGGTAGAAGCAAGGTGGTTGCCACCGACTTGGGTTCACATAGGAGTCCGTCGTTAGTCCGGAGGACCGGGGGTCGGGAGGGGACATGTCGCCTCTCGACACCCCGTACCTTCTTCCAGATGGTAGCCGAAGGTGTGTGGCGGTGATGCCGGACACAAAGGCACGCCAAGAGGCTCGGCGCGCTGTCTTCATTGTGCGGGGGCGATGGCCCTGCCCGCTGCATCTCCGTGCGATGGATGGGGAGTCGCGTCCGGTAGAAGCGCCGAGTTGCCTTCTTCTTGGCGCGCACGGCCTCCGCGCACTCCGGGGTCCACCAAGGCACCCGTCGGGCGCGGGGGTAGGCGGAGGATGTGGTACGCTAGTGCTTGCGGCCGCTAGAACGACGGACTCGAAGTATGCGATGCACTCGTCGATGGATGGGAAGTGGGCAGTTGTAAGGGTGGTATACGTGTTGTCGCGGAAGCGGGCCCAATTCGCGTTGGTAGTAACCCACCTTACGGTACCCGAACAGTCTGGTCGGGTCGATTGAGCGTGAGTTGAATGGGGAATGGTCACTTCCATGGTCCTCTCGGAGGACTTGCCACGTGAATCTAGGAGGGCATCAGTTGAAACGAGGGACAGGTCTATACAGGATGGAGTGCAGGTGGTGGCATGGTAGAATGTAGGAAAGCCATCATTGAGGCACTCGAAGGAGAGCTCGGTCATGACAGATATCAGGGTTGGGGCCATATAGGTGGAGTGTGTGTCGCCCCACAAGGGGTGGCGACTATTGAAATCGCCCAGTAGTAGGAAGGGCCTGGAGAGTTGTTGTACGACTTCCACCAGGTCGTCGCGTGAGACTTGAGCGTGGGGGGGAGGTAAATTGAGCAGACGGTGTACTGTCTATCCAGGGAGAGCCGTGTTCCCCTTCGAGTGCAGGTAGGAGGCGGGGTGGCGATGCAAGAATAACCAGTAGTGCAGGGCATGGGCCTAGTCCCCAGGATTAGCTCCTGGAGACAGAGACACACCGGACGGGAAGTGGCAATCAAGGAGTTAGGCCTTCATAGTTCGCGAATATTCCTCTACAGTTCTAGTGGACTATTGTGGTTTTCGGGGGATCCATTAGTTGATGAAGGTGGATGGGTAAAGGTGTAGGCGCTAGGAGGTTGGAGTGTGAAGGGAGATCTGGAGTTCGCGAAATTGAAGGATGGGTTAGAAGCATGGCTGGCTATCTACCGTTCACCAAGAAAGGAATCGGTCGGCCTGTCGAACCCCGCGGAGGTTGCGGGGTCGAGTCGGCCGAGCGAGACCGGAGGTGTGGATCACGGCAGACAGAGGAACGTCGTGGGCTGAGAGGGTCAGAAGTGTTTTGACGGGCTTCTGTGGTCGGGCCAGGAGGGGGCACGTTAACCCCAAAAGTGGCGCTACCCCGCCTGTCCGGGGTCTCACGGCGGACCCTAGGTGGTGACAGGGGTACCAAAGGACCGGGCGGGTGGGAGGGAGGGCGTACTCAGGGTAGCTGACAAGGAGGGGGCCGGGGATGTTGGGGGGTAGGTACTATGGGGTGGAAGGAGGTGAACCAGAGTGGTCTCGTGGAGGGGTGGAGAAATGGCACCAGGAGGCAAGGGCAGATCCATGAGACTCGTGGGCGCGGCCGAGCTCCCTCGGTCACACCGTGCAGCTGCGCCAGGGCCGCATCCACGGGATCCTCGGGGGAGAGGATATTGTTCGGATTGGGTCTCGTCGTAGGGGGCGGGTCGTGGATTTCAGCACTATTGTCAGAGTCTGTGGGGGTAGAGTGGTGGGACTTCTGCGATGGGGAGAGATGGACATAGTAGACGTGGTGGGCGGTGTGAGGGTCCGAGCCGTCTTCTTGGTCGGGGAAGAGGGAGAGGACGTTGGAAGGCCGGAGGGTCTGGCGACACGCTCCGGCGTCTCCGCCTCGACGGCTTGCTCCGGGCGGCAGGTTCGGGCGTGTGCAGGAGTACTGGGAAGGCAGGGTTTGAGGTGGATGGGACCTGGGTGTCCTGGTCCCAGACTCCTGGGGGATTCGTGGTAGTTGAGGTGCGGGAAGGGGAGGGATGGTGGGGGGACAGGAGACCGTCGGGTCCTGCGAGGATTTTCTTTGGGGGGACCGGGAGCAGTGGCTGGGGGGGATTTCGGCGGCAGGCCAGGGCGGCGTGCCGAGATGATAGAGCCGAGAGCAGCGGCATAAGACACCCCCGGCCTCACCTCCCGACTCCGCACCCTGTCTCGTGCCTCACGGGGGCTAAGGAAGTCCGTTACTTGTAGGCAATGTTCCCTCTAATTTTTTTTAGTCCGTGTGCGCAAGAAATTTTCGTTGTGCATACATTTCGATTCATGGTGAAAAATTGTGCACAAATACTTCACAAATATTATTTCCATAAGGTGATAGCTTCATCATTAAGGTGCTATTAAATGGATATTAAAAAACTGTTTACAACATTATACGGGCTCCAATAAACCTTAGCCCCCCCCGCCCATGGCCGAAACCAGCGCTGTCCAACTGACGGCCCGCGGAATGGACTTTTGCCAAATTTCATTTCTGAATTTTCTTCCCTATTTTGTCATTTCTAGTAGGGAGAACAACATTCAGCGGGTTCCTAAGTCGTATTAACCAACAGTGTATGATTATAGGCAACATCTTGGCCGCGCTTTATAGAAGTTGGACAGCACTGGCCTAAACCATTAGAGGTACAGTAAAACTAAACATATCTTACAAAAGAGAATTTAATCCTGCATTTAATGAGAAACAATTAAAACTTGGTGTTCCCGCCATTGACTTCCAAGACAGCTTGAATTCGCTTTGGGTAGCTTGCCAAAAGTGACGTGAATAGATCTTGATCGTTATGCAAATTTGCTAAAACAGTTTCAATGTGTTGCGTCATTGTATCCTTCGAAAATCGATTTGCTGCAGGTTCTTGAAACAAGAGACATTCAATCTTGTCCTTTATAACTGATCCAATGTGTTCACAGACGTTCAGGTCAGGATAATTTCCTGGCCATTCTTCATTTCCAAAGAAATCGATCTCATGGTTCCGCAACAACTGTTGAGTGGCTAATGCCTTAAAGCAGGGGCCTTATCGTGCAGAAGTGTGACCTGATCGACATCCATAACATTGTTTGGGTTTCTTAGAAAAGGAATGACATGCTGGGATAGAATAATATCACGAAAATACTGTCCATCCCAACTCTGACCATTTGACTTCAGCACCCACATGAGCTTCTTTGCAGTGAACAAAACAAACACACCAACACAGTCTGGACTTTTTAATAATTCGCGATAATGTTCATTGTCATCGATTTCATCTGGTGTTGTGGCCCACACTCGATCATTTTGGTAGTTAGGCCGACGTGTTACGTAAACAAAAAATTCATCGGAGACAGCTAAATGCATGAAATCATCCACATCCCAATCTTCAAGATAATGGGCAAACCACAATCTGTCATCGATGTTAAGTTGAGTTTTTCTTGGCTTTGGAAGTTCATGCCAAGGCTTTAAACCTTGCCTATGACGGTACAGTCGAATGATCTCACCACTAACGATCTTTCCTCTCAACATTTCGATCTCTCTAGAAAGTTTAGCACAGCTGTTTTTCCGCTTACGCGTACGCTTTCAATGATGTCCTTTGTTTCCTGAGAGAGTGGCAAATTTGGGCGCCCAGATTTGGTTGTATCCATTTCACATTCATCCAAAGTTTTATTCCAATTTCTTTTGACGAAGTCCTCACTTCTTCGCAACTTTTTGGCAACCCATGAACGTGTTATAAAGGTGGCTCCAGCATCACGAGCTTCCTGAAATGTTATTGCTCGTATGCGATCTATCACACGTTGCCTCTCCGAATCACCAATTAATTGAGAAGCCATTATATTATCACTTTATCAGCTAGAGTAATTTTAATACCTGCAACAAATAAAGAATTTTTTATATTTTTATAATCACTAAAAACTATTTCGATATAAGTAAACATGTAAGCTGCAAATGGGGGGGCTAAGGTTTTTTGGAACCCCTTATATTCTTAAAAAAGAAAACATTTTATCCATTCTGAAAATATGAATAAAATAAAAAATAGTAAAATAAAATTCAACAAAATAAAGAAATAAAATAAAAATAACATTAATTGAAAATGACTATTTTAGTTATCATTTCTCAAAACAATTTTTAGCATTTAGCAATTTAAAATAGACTATCAAGATTAATACATGATTTTATCCATTCACAAAATAGGAATAAAATAAAAAATAAAATTCAATAAAATAAAATGTAATCAAAATAACATTAAATGAAAGTGCCTTTCATTTAAGTATGATTATGATTTCTCCCTACGATCTTTAGCATTTGCCCATTCCAAATAAACTCTATGAAGATTAATACATCCGTCATCATTCAAGTAACTTTTAATTCGCATGAACATGTCCAAATGATTTTCTTTCAAGCGGTTTCTTAATTTGTTCTTTGTAGAATTCATTAAACTGAAATTTTTTTAAATTACTTCATTTACTGTCGTGACTCATGATACGCTTGAGCCTGTGCGCATTTTATTTTGCTGTGTGCGCAGATTTCATAACGTGTGTGATCGCGCACACGCGCACACCTTAGAGGGAACATTGCTTGTAGGCCTCGGACCTCCTTTTCGAACTTGAAGAAAAGGCATTCGCGGGATGAAGAGGGGTGTGCGCCTTCACAATTGGAGCATTTTGGTTTGTTGGGGCACCTGTCAGGGTGAGCGAGTTGTCCACAGTGAACACACAGTTGATGCGGCTGTCGACAAACGGAGCTAACGTGTCCAAACTTATTGCATTTAAAGCAATGGGTCGGGTTCGGGATGTATGGGCGGATAGAAAACTCGTATGACGCGCGGTCTCCCATACCCGATACAATGCGGTCGGGGGGGATTAAGGTATTGAAAGTAAGGAGCAGACGTGGGGAGGGGGTGCCTCCCTGTCGGGATGTGAAGCGATAAATCTTAGTGACTCCTTGGGGTGCGAGGTCCTCCAGGAGCCTGTTCACTGCGATCGACAATAGGCGGGTGGCGTAAATAGTGCCCTGACTCTGGTTCAGGCGAGGGTGTGGGGAAACGGACACCGAGCATCCAAGGACCTCAGTGACGGAGAGCAGGGCTTTTGTCTCTGCGGCTGAGCGTGATTTTACGAGGAGGGAGCCATCCCTCTGTGGGCGTACATCGTAGCGGCTGGAGTTGCTGTGGGTTCGGATCGCCTGGAACGTCCGTTCAGAGTTGGTCGGGAGGGACCCAGATGTAGGCCGAATCACCAGGAATTTGTGGATACTTGGAAGGGAGAGGGAGGCTGTAGAGTCGAAGTGGACTGGGATATTCAACGGTCGATAGGACGGCCGTGAATGCCGGCTCCTCCGCCCGCCGCGGGGCTCTCTCCGTGTGGAGGTGGGCCGACGGCGGGTGAGGGGGGCATATGGGAAGAGCAAAAAGCCGGGTTGTGAGGGCAAGTCTTCGGTGGAACTTGACTTGCCCGAAGGTGGCTGAGGTGGGCTGGGGCGAAACCCCTGCTCCAGAGAGTGTAGGTCCAAGGGCATAGCCGAGGGACGGACTGGGGTCGGCAACGGAAAAGGAGAGTGCAAGCGTTCCGCTTCCACAGGGGGTTCAACCCCATCAGGTTGCGGTCTTCCAGTGGCAGAGGACTCTAGGGCCTGGTTGCCCACCACCCGAATGTTGAGAGGAGTAGTCCGGGAATGAGAAGCAGTAGTCGTAAGCTGAGGGGGAGAAGTAGCCATAGCGAACAAAAGAGAACTTCATCCCCAGCGCGCATCCAGCCACCACCGACTCCAACAAGGGAAAGGCGAATCGTGGGCATACTTGGTCCTACCGCCAATAGATGTCACGCAGGGGAGATACACCCGTATCCAGTCCCTGTGCCTGAAAGGCGGCCACTCTCATCCAACGCGCGGTGAAAAGTGGCAGGGACAGGGCTTGGGTTTGGTTTGGTTGAAAAGCGACAAGGGTGCAGGGCAACCACCTCCCACACCCAAGGGCCAAGGAAGGGGTCAAAATCAAGGTAAAAAAAAAACAACGCCAAAAAAGAGAGAAGCCAGAAAGAATGGGTGAAAGGAGAAAGAAAGAAAAAGAAGCAGGAGATCAGCCGGGTCCCCAAACGGGTCCAATGGTCCACGAGGGCAGAGAAGGCCCTTACACTGAAGACAGGTGTATTCCCACATTCGCCACAGAGGGACGCGCCCTATCGCTCCGGACAAAGCAAAGGGAGATATATATATAGATATATATATATATATATAGGGTGTCCTAAAAAAAAAACTTTATACTCTTTATAGCATCATATATTTTATAATTTAAAAAAAAACCAAACAATATATTGTTATAGCAATTGCCAATGAAAGGTAAATTAGTAATCTAAGTGATCAAAATGTTATAGCGAGTTGTTTGCATATAAAATTTAATTAACTGCTCCAAGTGCTCAAAATGTTCTCCGGCGGCATGAATGCACTTTCAATACAACAAAATCGTGTGGTCTGATGAAGCTACCTTCAAGCTGAATGGAACAGTAAATCGACACAACTGCAGGTACTGGTCACTTGATAATCCACACGTTTATGTGGATAAACAGCATGGTGTGGTTTATCATCCAGGGGTTTGGTTGGACCATTTTTCTTTAATGGGACAGTTACCGGTGCCGCATATCTCGACATGCTGCGGACAGAAATTATACCTGCAATTCGGAAGTTGTTTGGAAACGACGACTTTTACTTTCAACAAGATGGAGCCCCCCTCATTATCATTGTGATCAGAAGGTACCTCGATGAAACGTTGCCAAACCGTTGGATAGGACGAAGAGGAAGCGTTGAGTATCCTCCACGTTCACCGGACTTGACTCCACTTGATTTTTACTTGTGGGGCTACCTGAAGGATGCAGTTTATGGTACAAGACCTGCAACACTCGAACACCTTAAGGATGCAATTAGGGAAAGTGCGGGACCATCACAGCATCCACATTAGTCCATGTCTGCGAATCAGTTAGTCGACGCATTCAAAAGTGCATTCATGCCGCCGGAGAACATTTTGAGCACTTGGTGTAGTTAATTAAATTTTATATGCAAACAACTCGCTATAACATTTTGATCACTTAGATTACTAATTTACCTTTCATTTGGCAATTGCTATAACAATATATTTTTTTTTTTTTAAATTATAAAATATATGATGCTATAAAGAGCATATAGTTTTTTTGGGACACCCTGTATATATATATTCCTATCCGCTTTTTTTGTATTTTATAAATGGGAAAGTAAAGTCTCTGTAGAGCATTATATTGGGGGATGGAGGGTTTATGGCCTTTGTTAGGTTTCTGATATCATCAATGGCATCCGACAATTTTTCGATTGGAGTGTTTGGAGGTCTATAGATGACTATTAGTATAATTGTAATAACTTGGGGTTAGTGACCCCGCTAAGTTACTAGGTTTCTAAACAACAAAGGCACTTACCGGTGCGTTGAATTAGATATTCTTTAGGGCCTACCATAGATTTCCTGCGTCCCCCAAAGCAGTCTACCTAAACTCTCCAACTTTACTAATTTAGAAGCTATAGACATTACCCCTAACTATTATTAATTACTAACAACTTTCTACCCCATTTGTCACCTTAGAAACATCACCAAATTAAACTTAGCATCAACGATTTAGTCAGATATGAATAACCATGCTCTAGTCCAGCCAAAACCAAACGAACAGCCCGCGTTGCTCTGTTTATCCCTTCGTGTTCCCATTCAGCTTTCTTTTAGTGATTTTTCCTTTTAGTGACTTTAGACTATATACATATATATACACACACACGTCACATCAGTATCACGTTTAGTTTTCTATTTTCACTACTAGGAGTTCCACAAAGCTGCTTGATTTACTTATTGCCGTCCCTGTCATATAACCTTCATGTACAGTCCCCTACAATAGTCGCGTTGCACCCCCACATAGCCCTCTCCGAGATGTGGCAGAAACGCAGTCCCTCCTTCTCCCCCATCCTCACTCCCTCCCTCCCTCCTCCCCTCTCAGGTGTTGTCACAGTAATACTCCACATCTCGGAGAGGGCTATACAGGAGTGGAGCACGACTATTGCAGGGACTGTACATTAGGGTGGATCACTTTTCACTTTTTTTAAAAAATTATAGCTGGTCAAAGTTTTCCATGAGTGGTTCAATGGAAGTTACACTGACACCATTTTTACCAAAATCGATCAATATTTAGGGGTCGCGCATTGACCTTGAAAATTTCAATTTGGGAAATTTGGCCAAATTGACAATTTTTTACTGAATAAAGATAAATCATCAAATGACCATATTTTCTGAATCCTCTCAGTGAAATAAATCCTCTCAGATACTTACCAAATTGATCGGACAAGTGGTTTAGAAGTTACACCACCTAGAAATAACATTAAAATTTAAAATACCGTATTTGTCCCCCGTTATGGACGTAATCATAGCATCAGTACCTGGCGCATCCTAAAATCCCAATTACACACTCACGCTATGTCTATGACCAATATTTTTACTAATCACAGTTTGCTTTTTACAGATCAACTGTGTCAATTGATTCTTGTTTGATAAGTCTAGACTTTAGTACAATGGATAAACTGTTAACCCAGGAGTGGGAAGACTCTGAAAGTTACTTATTCTGGAAAAGAGAAAGCAGCAACAACAGCACCATCTTCTCTAAGGTCAGCCACGGACGTCTTCTTAATTGGCCAGCCATCTTCCTCGATCGGTGGTGCCAAATTGCCAACCACCCATCAAGTTCTCCAGTACTTCTTCTATGCCAAGCAGGAAACTACTGACAGGAAGGCCGCCGTAAAAGACACGGTGACCAATGTTCTGGCATTTTGGAACATGGCACGTATAAAGACGATCACGAGGCGTAACTGCGAAAGAAAACTGGAGTTACTGTGGGAAGAGTGGCGCTCGCTGCGGAAGAGCAAGATGAGAGACAGTGACGTGGGAAAAGGCAGGGAGAAGTTTTCAGAAAATCTGAACAAGCTCTGAGACATCGGAGCTCCCGATGCTATTGAAGAGATACAGAAAAGTCGACTGCTCTCAGACAACAACAAACAAGAAGATATTAAATTTTATGAGGATCAACGGGGCCTGCGCCAGGCAACAATGAGTGGGAATGATAAAGTGTTCGTTGTCAAGAGAAAACGGCAACTCTCAAGACAACAATCTCGTGATGAGCCAGGCACCTCATAAACGAAATTAGGAACCGAAGCTGAGAGCGACAATGAATCTATAGAAAGCAGATCATCGAGCAACTCCGAATCACAGCTAGAACCACCATACCGACAGCCGAGAGAATCAACTGTATCAATCAGCCTTCCTCACCGCATCCTCAATGCACCGGCTGTTATTGAAGTGGCTGATCGCTTCCGGATGTCCAATAATCAGGTGTGTATATATCAGTAATGATCTTTCCTTGACAAAGATATAATAGACGTAACGACGAAACATTTAGTGATTATTTTGTCACATAAAAACCATACGCATCCTTGTCAATTTCCTTTCAATTTCGCACATAGGTGGCAAGTGTCGTGGCGGCAGTCTTACGTTCGGCAGATCCGCCCGCAGACCTGGACAAATTCAGTATCTCGAAGGACACGTCTCGCCGTGGAAGAGTGGCACATCGTTGTGAAGTGTCGACAGCTGTGCAGAAATCCTTCGTATCTCCGAGGCATGCTGTCGTCCACTGGGACGGTAAAGTAATTAAGGTCAGTTTTGCCCTCACCGTGGACGACAGTGAATTAACATGTTCCAGTGACGACAGTGGATTGACATATTCCAGTGGACGATAATGGATTGGCATGTATGACATACGTTTCAGGACTCTCTTGGATCATTGGAGCACCGCCAGGCGATTCTCATCTCCGGAGCTCCCCAATGCACAGAAGGAAAGTTGCTGGCCGTTCCGACTGTTGCTGACGGCACCGGTCTGTCCCAGGCCCAGCCAGGTGACCTTTCGTGCTCTCAAAGACTGGGGATGCGAGAACAACGTGATTGGACTGTGCTTCGACACAACTTCCTCCAATACGGGGAGGGTGCAGGGTGCGGTGGTCCGGCTGGAGAACATGTTTGGTAAACCGCTCTTCCAGCTGGGCTGTCGCCATCACGTTATGGAGCTCATCGTGGGGGCAGTGGTCATCACCGCGTTTGGAAGAACCACAGCACCAACTGAACCTTTGTTCCAGTATCTGAGGAGAAGGTGAATTTCAAGTCTAAGGCGCATTTGTTTTCTCCAATGATTTTTTTGCCTTCAGAGCAATTGAGATATCAGCGTCCTTCTACTAATGATGTTAATAGCAGTCGAAAAGGGAAACTTCAGTCGTTTTCATGCAATATTTTCATAACTCCCCTTTCAGGTGGGACAAGCTCGACCTCTCGACTTATCGCGAGCTGGAGATCGAGCATTTGGCGGAGGTGACGTGGCTGATGGAGCTCCGAGATGAGGCAGTCAAGTTCCTCGACACCGCTTCTGGTCTTGTCAGAGAAGACTACCGAGAAGTGGCGGAGATTACACTCCTGGTACTCGGGGCCCAGCCACGTCGTGACACACACTTCATGCGCCCAGGAGCCTACCATCATGCGAGGTGGATGGCCAAGGTTGGTATTTTGAATTAGAAGTTAAATATTGTATTGCCTTCTGCAAACAGCCATTTGAAGTCCCTACCAGAAAAAAATAAGATAAATAATTTACCATTAAACAAACTTATATGGAGTGGTATCGGTATTTATACATCACAGTGCGTATTCGTTTCAGATCATCTACTACACGAAGCTCCTGATGTTCAGCGGTCAGCTGGAGTTCGACGACAAGCTGGTACAGAAACTTCAGAGTGTGGTACTATTTACTGCACTCCTCTACGCACCGGCCTGGCTGGCGGCTCCTGTCGCAGCTGATGCCCCGCAGCCGAATCGACGTGCAGTGCTGCCAACAATGATTAACGAAGTCACCTGATACAAACATAATCAATGTAAGTCCTTTAGTTACGAAATTATACGCCATGTAAACTTATTTTCTGACCGCCCCTCGTATTTCCTCTTAATAAAATATACATCAATTGGTAATGAATATTGAAATATTGTGTTTCTGTTGACTTCTATAAAGTAAACTAAGGAGTACTCAGACAGGAAAGGAAGGGATAATATGTTTATCATGAAGAGATAAGTAAGGTCCCCTTGAGTAAGAGAACATTTAGAAGGAGATAGCAGTGCTTATTAAAATCAAGACTAAGAAATTGGCACGGGTAAGTCACATCTTTAGAAGATATTGGTAAAGGTAAGTTCTGAACAATAAATAGGCATGAGCAGATCATGTCCTTCATGACAAGGATAGAGAGAATAGTGTAACGGTGATAGCCCAGTGGAGGCGTAAGAGGGCGAGGCAGATTCAGCCAGTTGCAGGGATAAGTGAGGCTTAATTTACTTGAACAGTTAGGCATTTAGTTTCAGAGCTTTTGAACATAGTACTAAAGCACTACGTGAAAAAATTATTATTTATCCATGCTGACTCGAGACTTGACTCGCGACTCGCCAAAAATGACTTGTCTCAAGTCAAGTCTCGAGTCTTTTTTAGCGAGTCTCAAGTCAAGTCTCTCGCTAAAAAAGACTCGAGACTTGACTCGAGATTTGCTCTCAGTGACTCGTGACTTACGTGAGACGCGACAAAAATTACTCGTTGACAAATCTACTGAGATCATACTTTTTGAGAAATTTTAGCTTCGCTATTTTATCCATTTATTTGTCAAGAAATTCATAGGTTTTTAATTTTATAGTTTAAAGGATGGAGCCCTGGGCCATGGCCCACCTGGCCCTTGCATTAATCCATCCCTGAATACTGTATAACTGAAAGGTATGAATTGTATTACACAATTTTTTAAAAACTCAATGAAGAAGTTTTTGAAAACAAATTGATAACGATCGTTCTAGGAAACTGTAATGATTCGAGATAAAATGTTTATTTTTGTGGCAACCGTAATCATACTCGTTTGAGAGTCGATGGCGAATAATCGAGATTTCATTGTAGTTGGCTAGATGAAGAATTAGTTCTTCCATGCAAACACTTCTCAAACCAGTTTCCTTAAACGAGAAGCCAAATAAATTTAGGATAAATTAAAATAAAACAAACAGTCTTACGACTAAGATACTATAAAGTAATGGAGGAGATTGTAGACACCAATCGACCAGGGAAGTACTCACTCTGGGGGAGACGTTAAACAGAAGATAGGGAGTGCTGGAACTAAACTCCCATTTCTCCTGTCACTGTCCTTAGCTGATCGTTTTCAGTGTTTCGTCTACTTTGTAAGCAGTCCAGCATGCTCTCAGACACACACTTCTCTCCCAATTCTTCACCACATATTATATATATATATATATATATATATATATATATATATATATATATATATATATATATATATATATATATACAAAAGGGGTTCCATCGAAATAGTTTTTAGTGATTATAAAAATATATAAAATTATTTATTTGTTGCAGGTATTAAAATTACTCTAGCTGATAAAGTGATAATATAATGGCTTCTCAATTAATTGGTGATTCGGAGAGGTAACGTGTGATAGATAGCATACGAGCAATAACATTTCGGGAAGCTCGTGATGCTGGAGCCACCTTTATAACACGTTCATGGGTTGCCAAAAAGTTGCGAAGAAGTCAAAATAAATTAGAATAAAACTTTGGATGAATGTGAAATGGACACAACCAAATCTGGGCGCCCAAATTTGCCACTCTTTCAGGAAACAAAGGACATCATTGAAAGCAGTACGCGTAAGCGGAAAAACAGCTGTGCTAAACTTTCTAGAGAGATCGAAGTGTTGAGAGGAAAGATCGTTAGTGGTGAGATCATTCGACTGTACCATCATAGGCAAGGTTTAAAGCCTTGGCATGAACTTCCAAAGCCAAGAAAAACTCAACTTAACATCGATGACAGATTGTGGTTTGCCCATTATCTTGAAGATTGGGATGTGGATGATTTCATGCATTTAGCTGTCTCCGATGAATTTTTTGTTTACGTAACACGTCGGCCTAACTACCAAAATGATCGAGTGTGGGCCACAACACCAGATGAAATCGATGACAATGAACATTATCGCGAATTATTAAAAAGTCCAGACTGTGTTGGTGTGTTTGTTTTGTTCACTGTTCACTGCAAAGAAACTCATGTGGGTGCTGAAGCCAAATGGTCAGAGTTGGGATGGACAGTATTTTCGTGATATTATTCTATCCCAGCATGTCATTCCTTTTCTAAGAAACCCAAACAATGTTATGGATGTCAATCAGGTCACACTTCTGCACGATAAGGCCCCCTGCTTTAAGGCATTAGCCACTCAACAGTTGTTGCGGAACCATGAGATCGATTTCTTTGGAAATGAAGAATGGCCAGGAAATTATCCTGACCTGAACGTCTGTGAACACATTGGATCAGTTATAAAGGACAAGGTTGAATGTCTCTTGTTTCAAGAACCTGCAGCAAATCGATTTTCGGATACAATGACGCAACACATTGAAACTGTTTTAGCAAATTTGCGTAACGATCAAGATCTATTCACGTCACTTTTGGCAAGCTACCCAAAGCGAATTCAGGCTGTCTTGGAAGCCAATGGCGGGAACACCAAGTTTTAATTGTTTCTCATTAAATGAAGGATTAAATTCTCTTTTGTAAGGTATGTTTAGTTTTACTGTACCTCTAATGGTTTAGGCCATGGGGGGGGGGCTAAGGTTTATTGGAGCCCGTATATATATATATATATATATATATATATATATATATATATATATATTACACTACATAATCTTTTCAAAAAAAAAAAAAAAAAATTGGCAACTTCAAGAGCCTCGGAGTCCCCTGGGAGGGGACCATAAATTTCCCCACTTCTTGCTCTCCCGCTGCCGATACCGGGAACACAGACCCGGGCAGCGGAGCTGGATCTGCTACCGCCCATTCGAAATATTCTGGACCTCTGCCTGATTCACTTTTTATAAACTGCAACATTCGTGGCTTTTCCTCAGATTTTTAATCTGTTGACCACCACCTCTCCTCTAAACCTCACCTTCTCTTCCTCACTGAAACTCGGGTGTCTGGGACGACTAACAGCAACCCTTTTTCTGTACCCTCTTACAGATGGAGGGGACCTACAGCTTTACGTGGAATCCGAACCACGGGTCGCTACATAATCTGGACGCGAAGGACGGTCTCCCATCCAACTACTACCCAGACCCAATGTCGGTTAACTTCGCTGATCAACGGGAAGCGGTGTTACGACATTGGCTACGACGTAGCCCAATTTCACTCTAACGGTGGATGTTGCGTACATGTACGCAATGACCTAACTTGTTCTCGTATTCCCGAACTCGAATCCTCCGAATTCTATACCTTCTGGCTTACGGCTTACATGCCAATATCAAACTAAATGCATCTGTACTGTCTACGTTTCTCTTAATTCTACTGACTATCTAAAATTCTTTGATACCTCGCTTCCAAAGTGGAATACATTCTATCCCACTCTCCTTTTGCTGAAATCTCCATTTTAGGAGATTTCAATGTTCACCACCACCTTTGGCTTCCCTCTCATTTTACTAACACCCCTGGTGAACTAGCTTACAACTTTTCTATCCTGAATGACATACAGCAGATTGTACCCTACTCGTATCCCAGATTGTCTTGGAGATAGGCCGAACATTCTGAATTTATTTCTCATCTCTCATCCTCCTCCTTACTCTGTGAAAGTTTTTTCTCAGTTGGGCTCCTTCGACCACAATCTTGTATCTGTTTCCTGTCCTATCGCTCCAATTCAGCCTTTGGATCCTCCCAAAAGGAGGCGCCTTTGTCGCTTTGGCCCCGCTGATTGGGAGGCCCTTAGGGCAGTACTTCTGTGATTTCCCACGGAACGATTACTGCTTTCGTGGCCAGGGCCCTTCCAAGTGTGCATGGGGGCATGGAGGCATACATTCCATATCCTATTCCTACTACTAATGCAAAAAAAACCTTGGTTTAACTTTACTTGTTCTAATGCTATCCGCAACAGAGAGGAGTCTTTCAGAAGGTACCACCGCCATCCAACTCCTGACTCTCACTCAGCTTATACTTCTGCCTGAATCGTGTAAAATCTGTTCTTCAACTCGCCAAACATTCCTTCATCCGATAAAAATGTGGAACTCGATCTAATTCTAATTCTTCTCGCTCTTTCTATCATCTCGCTAAGAACCTCTCCAACAACTTTACTTCCTCTTCTTCCCTCCTCTCTTTTATTCTGACGACTCAGTTGCGGTCTCTTCTCCTGACAAAGCTAAACTCTCCGCTCAAACTTTCGCCTCCAACTCAAACGTGGATGATTCCGGTGCTGTTCCCGCTGACTTCATTATGCCTGAAATTAGAATCTCTTTGAAAGAGGTCCTTTCTGCCCTATCTGAGCTCAACTCTAGGAAGGTGATGTTCTCAAGAACTATGCTTCAGTGCTGACACCCTTCCCAGGCAAACACTTAGTAAGTGATCAGTTGTGTTTTTGAACCCCAGTTTCGGGATTGACCTACAAGCTAGGTCAATTAAATTAGACCCACATTGTGGTCTAAGACATACCATCAACTCATAGCTTAACAAAAGCCAAGGTAAATTACCCTAACCTAATTTAGTGAAGAATCCTACTGTGAACCTCAATTTATTCTGCCACCTCTGGACCATTTCCAGAATTTCTAGGCTGACCCTACAAAGCTAGGCTTAACCTACTCTACAGTTAGACTAGAGATATTAGGGGTGGGTTAATTGGGGACCAATTCATACAGAGCATTTTTCACAATGACATAGTCTTCCTTTTCTACTTTCCACTGTTGTTTGGGGAGTTACAGGGTTTAGAGTAAGATTAGGGACTAGTTTCTCCATTATTTTCAAAGTGTAAATAATGGTGTGTGTGTGTGTTCTCCCTTCCAGTGAATATAGGTTTAGTTCGCGTAACCTTTCCCAGTAATTTAGTTCTTTGCACCCCTTGATCTTGGCTGTGAAGCTTCTCTGAATCCCTTCAGCTTTCTAATGTCTTCTTTTTTATATGGGAATGTTAGGACCGAGCAGTATTCTAATTTGGGTATGATCAGTGTTTTCAGTAGAGGAATCATTATATTTCTATCCCTTCGTTTAAGGTTCTCAGTATCTGCCCAGTTATTTTCTTTGCTCTGTTTACTGCTATCTTATTTTGTGTTTCAAATTTCGCATCATCACTCATTACAACCCTTAAATCTTTTGCTTTAGAATTTCTCTGAATTTCCTGTCCATTTGGGGTATAATATTCCATGGATTTTAGGTCCTCTCTCTTTCCGTACGGTAACGGCTGAAATTTCTCAGTGTTAAACTTCATTTTGTTGTTTTCCGTTCACTTGTAGATTCTGTTCATGTCGGTTTGTAGAGATCCTATATCTTCTGGGTTTCTTATTTTTCTACTGATCTTTGTGTCATCGGCAAAGAATGTTAATGTGCTGTTTCTGGTAACGTCCTCATCTATGTCAGTTAGCATGATTATGAAGAGTAGTGGAGCTAACACTGTTCCTTGTGGTACTGAGCTGAGGACCTCTGATTCTGATGAAGATATTCCTTGTACTGTAACGACTTGCCCCCGCTCACTAAGGAAATTATATATCCATTTCCCTACTTTTCCTGTTATTCCCATATATTTCAGTTTACGTATTATGATTTCATGGTCGCACTTGTCGAACCCTTTGGCAAGGTCTGTGTATATTACATCATAGTTTTCATTACTTTCCAGTGCATCAATAATGTTGTTGTTGTGTTGCATTAGTTGTGATAAGCATGATCTGCCTGACCGAAACCAATGTTGGTTATCATTTAATTTTTTCTGAGTTTCCAAAAAGTCATAGCTTTTCTGTCTAACTATTCTTTCAAGTATTTTAGCGACACTGGCCTATAGTTTTTGGCCTCGGAGCGATCTCCTCCTTTATATATTGGGACTATGTTTACGCTCTTCAGGATGCCCGGTATTTCTCCCGTGTCTAGTGATCGTCTCCATATCCAATATAGGGGCTCAGCAATTGCATTCTTGCAGTTTTTTATCAGTGTGACATTCAATTTGTCCGGTCCTGCCGCTGAGTGAGCTTTTAGTTTCCCTATAGTTTGTGTAATATCATCTGTCGTAAAGTCGAAGTCCGTTATACTTTCCCCTTGTTTCTTCTTCAAAGAACGCGTTTCTATCGCATATCAATTTGTCAGTTTTTGGGATACTGAAAGAAAATTCGTACCGAACTCTTAATATTTCAGATACTTCTGTTAGATCATCAGATAAAGCACTGTCTTCGTTTTCAAAGGTCCGACAGTCGTATGGTTTTTCGACTTTCTTTTTGCAAAATTATAGACGTACTTTGAGTTAACCTTTATCGCTTCGTCGTCTTTTTCTGTATGTTTCTCAAATAGTTCCTGTATGACGCAATCGATACTCTGCAGTTTATCATTTAATATTTTTCTAATATTGTTATCTTCACAGTTCCTTAATTTTACAGTCACTCTTTTTCTCTTTCGGAACAATGACTTTTGTCTCTCGAACCTGCTGCTCTTTCCTCTTTGTTGTATTTTTGGGACATGTCTTTCCACAATTTCCAGCGTCTTCTCCTCTAAGGTCATTAGCATCTCTTCTGTTGTCTTGGCCTCGAAAATGATTTTCCAATCTATTACTTCCATGCTGGATGCAACACCTTCTCAGTTTATAGCTTTGGAGTGAAAATTAAAAATTTCGAATTTGCTTCTTTCTGTTGTCCATGTTCTTTCCTTTCCTGTTGCTTTTATATTGGTTGTTATTTCAACAATGTTGTGATCCAATATTATAGTTGGGGATATTTCTACATTATCAATTAGGTTGCTGTTGTTTGTGAATACCAATTCTGGGCAGTTGTTTTTCTTGTGTTTTCTGTTATTTCTTGTGTTAACATAAATTCATTAGCTAGAGCTAGTAGCATTTTTACCTGCTCCTGGTCTTCCCGTGTGCCCCCCTTGTTCTGGTGTATACATATATTTTTTCCTATCCTTTTGTATTTCATGAATGGGAAATTAAAATTACCATAGAGAAAAATAATTGGGGTTGGAGAGTGTAGATATTTTATCCAGTCTCTTACCTCTGCAATGGAATCTGAAGATTTTGAGGTTGGCGTGTTTGGGGGTCTGTACATTACAATTAGTACCATATTTAATTTTTCAACTTTTGTTGTTGCACATTCTACGCAGCTTTTTGAGGTACTTATGGTCATTTCTGTCAAATGCCTTTCGCGTGTGTAAATAATACATCCTCCTTTACGTCTCACTGTTCTGTCGGCTCGGAGGATGTTATAGTTGTCAAGTTGTATTTCTTTTTTGTCGATACAGAACTCACAGTTTTCACAGTTCGCCTGGCATTCCTTAGATGGGTTTCCGTGAGGCATGCAAAATCTGCTCCAGTTTCTTGCATGAGTCCTTTCAGGTATAAAATTTTGTCCGAGGAATGGTTTGATTTAAGGCCCTGTAGGTTGGCTAGGATTATTTTTATTTTTCCCTCTTGTTTTTACATACTTGTGTTGCCGATTCATTTTCCAATGGTGGTGCCGTTTTGTTGCTTTGTGATCCTGCGAGAATTTTCCTCTCTTTATCTGTTTCGATAACCGTTGTCCCGATATCGCATGTAATGCCTTTCTGTATGCCTTCTGTACGGGTCTCGGATCCCTGTATTTGTTCGTTGGCTTTGTATTTGTTGGATAGTATTCAATAGTTGAATTGTATGGGCTACATCTAAAAAAATGGTAGCCCTTTTTGTTGCTGGTTTCGTCTGCTCACCTGTCGATTCCTTTGAGGGTGGTGGTAACGGCATTTTTGTCCATATTTACACCTCCCATATCTTGCATAGGTGTTGCAGACAGTAAGATGGTGGAACTTGCACTTTTTTAAAATTTGCAATATCCTCTTGTGTAATGTGTGTTACATAATGTGGGATGTGCATAGATGCATTGCCCGTCCCAATATCTGCAGTACCCTTTTGCGTAGTATTTACAGACGGTATTTTCTACGCTTCTATTTCTTGTTATCTGATTATTTTCTATGTTCTTAATTTTGATCTTATCATTATTTTTATTTGGCTGTGTATTTCCTACGTTTTTAGTTTTTATCTTTTCATCATTTTGCTCGTTGGGCAGTGTGGTGCCGCGTTTGTTAGCGGGCTAAAGATAAAGTAAAGGCCAATTTGAGGCTTTATTCAACATAAACATAGCATAGATCTGAAACACAGAAAACAATAATTAGTAAAGACTTGTTACACAGAAAACAATAATTAGTAAAGACTCATTACATTCCTCTCTTCTTTTATAATACGTGATCACAGAAAACAATAATTAGTAAAGACTTGTTACACAGAAAACAATAATTAGTAAAGACTCATTACATTCCTCTCTTCTTTTATAATACGTGATACTTTGCACGGTAAGAAACAAAACGACAAGTTCAAGATATTTTGGAAGAAAGAAGAGTCTACAAGTTTAGGCGTTGAGCTGGGTATCTGATTCGAGTGCTTCTTCTCAGAGGGGGACTCGTCTCGGAGGTTACTGACACAGGTGGGCCTCTCTCGACTTCGACTGGAGTCGCTTCGACGGGAGCTGTTGGGACCGTGTGTCGGCGGATCTCAGCGGGTTCTGAGTCGTCCGTTAGCGGGGTGGAATTGATTGGCGGACTGGGTACGGGGGGTTCATAGTGATTCGTGTCATCCGTATTGCTACGTCCCGCCGGTGCCAGGTCCCTGATGGATACGGTATCTTCTCTCCCATTCGGATGCCGTATAAACGCGTAGTTGGGGTTTGCCTCAATTAACTCAACTTCCTCGACGAGGGGGTCGTTCTTGGATCGGCGAATGAATTGGCGAAGGAGTACAGTTCCCGGAGAAGACAGCCACGTCGGTAGTGCAGAACCGGTAGAAGTACGCCGCGGGTGCGTGAATAGACGCTCGTGAGGAGTTTCGTTCGTGGCCGTACACAGCAGCGATCTAATCGAGTGCAGCGCGTCTGGTAGGACGGACTCCCATTGCGACATCGGCAACCCGCGATCTTCTATGGCTAGTTTGATGGTGTTCATGATGATTCCATTGTAACGTTCGCATTGCCCGTTTCCTTGGGGGTGATACGGCGTTGTGCGACTAGTCGCGATACCATGTTTAGTTAGGAACAGTTTTAGTTCCGAAGACAAACGATGTCCCTCGATCTGTGTGGATGTAAGAGGGAGTTCCGAAGGTAGAAAATAACTCGGTGAGACGGGCGATAACGGTTGACGTGTTCGTATCACGGCACGGGAAGGCAAAAGGAAAGCGTGAATACTCGTCGATTACTGTTAGGATGTAAGGTCGCGAAGTTGCGCTCGGAAGCGGCCTTTAAAGTCGATGTTAAGTCGTTCAAACGGGGACATGGCCCGTATTAAGTGACTAACTTCTGGTTTATAGTACTGTGGCTTACATTTAGCGCATGTTTGGCATTCCGACGTAACTCGTTTGATGTCATCCACTGAGAATGGTAGGTTCCTAGCTCTCACAAAATGAGTCATTCGGCGGACTCCTGGGTGTATCAGATTAACATGCAGCTGGGCGAGGGATATTCTTGGAGTAGCAGCGCAAAAGGATCGCGACAATGCGTCTGCGGCTCGGTTCTCGGGGCCAGGTCTGTATTTTATTGTGAATGAGTAGCCGGCTAGTTCTACACGCCAACGGAGAATCTTATCGTTCTTAATACGACCAGTAGCTTTTCCATCGAACATGAAAGATACGCTCCGCTGGTCGGTGACGACAGTAAAGTGTCGATAAGCTAAGAAGTGCTTCCACTTGCGAATGGATTCGATTACAGCGTATGCCTCCTTTTCAACGATGTGATGGCGACGTTCTGTGTTATTCAGAGCGCGAGAAAAGAACGCCACCGGGCGGCCGTTCTGGGTGAGGGTGGCTCCGATTGCTGAAGAGGAAGCGTCCGTCTCCACAGTGAACGGCAGTTCTTCATCGATTGAACCGACGACAGCTTTCGAGATATCATCTTTGAGTGTTTGGATCGTTGATACTTCCTCGCGAGTTAATGGAATGATGAAACGTTGAGCAGAGGTTTGATCTTGAGGGAATAGTTCTGAATCCATTTAGCATAGTATGCGAATAGTCCGATTACGCGTTGTAGAGACGACTTGTTGCGAGGAGTTTGAAGTTCTTGTAGTGGCCGGAGGCGTTCGGGATCGGGCCGCAATACGCCATGAGAGATAGAATATCCGAGCAGGTGCACTGATGTCATCGAAAGCTTGCATTTTTCCTTGTTTAGACTCAGATTTACTCGTTTAGCGGCTTCCCAGAAATGTCGAAGGTTCTCATCTTGCTCTTCCCAAGTGGTTCCGCAGATGGTGAGATCGTCGAGGTAGGCGTATGTTGATGATAAGTTGTTCGAGGATATGAATTCGTTCATGACGCGCTGGAAGGCCGCGGCTCCGTTAGTTACTCCCATAGGGATCCTTCTGAATTGGTATAGATTTCCGTCAGCCTCGAATGCTGTGAAAGGTCGTTCAGACGGATCGATTTCTACCTGGTAGTATGCGCTTGACAGATCAATTACGCTGTAGTATTTGTGTTGTGAGACTTTGTTGGCTATATCATCGATTCGCGGAAGAGGATATGCATCTAGCATGGTAAATCGGTTGACGGTTTGAGAGAAATCGATTACCATGCGTTTTTTTTTTGTTTCGGTAGATGTGATGACTACTTGAGCACGCCAGGGTGAGTTACTGGGTTCAATTATCTTGCGAAAAATGCTCTGTATGAATTGGCCCACAATTAACCCACCCCTTATATCTCCAGTCTAACTATAGAGTAGATCAAGTCTAGCCTAGAGGGGTCAGCCTAGAGATTCCGGAAATGGTCCAGAGCGGGCAGATAAATTGAGGTCCACAGTAGGATTCCTCACCAATTTAGGTTAGGGCAATCTACCTTCACCTTTGTTAAGCTATGAGTTGATGCTGGGTCTTAGGCCACAATGTAGGCCTAACTTGTCTGACCCAGCTTAATTCAATGTGATTAAATTGATGGGTTAAAAACTCAATTAGTCACTTACTGTTAGTTATTGGAGTGTCTCCCTTCTCCGGTTGTGTAACTGTCGAGAGCGCACTTGCTGGTGCGTCCTCTCGCCCCGTTGTTCGTTTTCGTACTCCTTTGTTCTCCTCTTCGCGGGGCTTTTTCCACCAGCGTTGTCTTGGTTTTTTCCTCGGTTGGTTGAGCGGTAATGTATCTCCATTACAGAGCACGCTCTTCTCACACAGTATATAAATACTAGTGTGGAGAATAACTCTGGTGAGCAACCAATTGGTTTCATCCACCCAGTTATTGACATAAAAGGAATTTAATAAGTTAGATTAACTACCTACCTACTCAGTGAACCATTTTCGTTACCTCCCAACTACCCACTCATCAGTTTTCCATATACTGGGGGCCCCGGGAGATAAAAAATTTTGGTGTCATTGTCACCAATTTTTATGTCTGAGTGTAGACTAGCTAACTATTTAACTGTAAATGCCTGTTAATCTGATTAACAGTGCCTATCCTCACCTTCTCATGGAGAAGGTGTAGCATTTAATTAGAAGAGAAAATATACAAACATAGGATGAAACTGTCTATGGTCTTTACCATAAGAAAAGAAAAAATGAAAGTTAGAAGATAAAATTACAATTCCCCAGCATCTATTTTTTGTTGTAAAAATAGTCGCGCCTTTAATGCTGTTTGTCGCTGAGGTCTTGTGTCTGTCAATGTTGTAGTAGGATGCGTTACCACTCCTACTGTCAAAGGAATAGTTACTGGAAGTTCAGTGTCTCCAGTTGTTACTGTCAGTGGAGAAGGTTCTCCAAAGTCCATTGTTTTGGGTCCAGACTCTAAAGGGTACAAAAGAGAAATGTCTCTTGTTGTGTCACCCGTTGAAGTCCTTAATTTGACCACTCTTGTTACCCCGTCTGCCCCTGGTCTGAGTTCTGAAACTCTAGCCAGAGGCCAGTATTGTCTTGGAGTACTGTCATGTATGAGAACAAGGTCCCCTACCTTAATTGTGTCAGACCAATCCTTCTTAGTCATTTGTTTATGTCTCTCCCTTAGACCCATCAAGTACTCAGTTTTCCACTGTTTAATGAAATGAGCTTTAACTCTAGTTAAATGTAGTAACTTAGTCTGGAGTTCATTATGTCGTTGAGTCCAGTTTGGGTCTTCTGAAGAGTCTATATTGTAGTCCGGCAGGAGACTAACTTGTTCTCCCCGAATCAAATGATTTGGAGTTAATGGTTCCGGGTCATTAATGTTGTCACTCACATAAGTGAGTGGTCTATTGTTAATGATGTTCTCAATCTCAGCCAGGAGAGTGAGTAACCCAAATAAGTGTATCTGTTTTTTGCCAATTGCTTTCTTCAAGCAATTCTTTACTGTTTGTATATTCCTCTCCCAGATAGAACCATACCAAGGAGAGGCAACCGGAATATACTTCCACTTTATGTTTGAATTTTGTATATATAATTGTGTGATTTCATTGCTTAACAAGTCGTGGATGACTTGTTCACCAGCTTTGAAATATGTAGCATTGTCAGTCCAAACTGTCTTTGGTACTGAATGTCGTGCACAGAATCTCTTAAAGACAGCAACAAAAGATTCTGCTGTAAGGTCCTCCACAACATCCAAATAAACAGCTCGTGAGGCAGCACATGTAAACAGTACAATGTACATTTTTTGTTCAGTGTCACCCACCCCTACAGTCAATGCTCCTGTATAGTCAATGCCTACAGTCTCAAAGGGTCTGTTGAGAGTAACTCTCTCCTCTGGCAAAGCAGGAGGATTTGGTTTCCTATAGGGCCTAGCATGAATACGCCTACATGTGACACACTCACTCAGGACTGTTTTAACAGTGATCCTTCCCTTGGGTATCCAATAAGTTTTTCTTAATGTAGTTAGTGTCTGTGGTACCCCCATATGATATACATCATTGTGTGTTTTTCTGATGATTAATGTTGTCAAATAGCTAAATCTAGGTAAAAGGATTGGATGTTTGCTTTTGTATGACAGTTTTGATTTGTCTAATCTCCCTTTACACCTTAGAAGGCCTTCCTCATCTCTGAACAAGTTTAGATCCACAACTACTGATGGTACAGGTTCTTTTGTTTGTTTCCCATTAGTTAAGAATTCTAACTCTTTATTGGACTCTTTTTGTTGTGCATGGCCTATCCAGTATTTGGTTGCAACTTCTGTATAATTATGATTATTTTTATTTAGCTGTTTGTTAATTGTAGTTAAACAGTTGTGAGCAAACCTCAAACAGTAGGCTGTAACCCTGACAAGTTTGTTGAAATCAGAATACTGTTCATAATTAGTGATTGGTCCAACCTTTTCATTTGAAAAGATTAAATTTAATGTCAAGTTAACTTGTTCCACAGGCCATTGGACTGTATTACAGAGCCACTTAGGTCCCATAAACCAAGTTTTGTTTGACTTCAACAACTTGTAGGATAAACCTCTGGTCAGAAAGTCTGCTGGATTTTGTTTAGTTGGAACATAGTGAAAGTTTACTTGTAGGCTTTCATTAGCTTCAGCTATTTCTTTTAGCCTATTTCTTACAAAGATATTCTTACTATTAATGCTATCATTCCGTATCCAGGCAAGACAAATCTGACTGTCAAGCCAGATGTGGATATGAGTTAAGTACACATCATGGTAAGCATTCTTAAGCAATGAAATGGTTTTAATGGCTAATGTAGCAGCCAATAGTTCCAATTGAGGTATGGTTCGGGTAGGTTTGAGAGGTGCAACTTTCCCTTTTGCATAAATTAGATGACTTTCTGTAGGGCTTACAAGATACGCACAGCACCCATAAGCTTGTGTGCTTGCATCAGCAAACACATGAAGTCTCTGGGGCTTATCCCTAAACCCACAGCACCTTTGAATTTTAATGTTCTGCACTTTTGTTAAATCAGCAGCTAACTTCTTCCAAGATTTTTGATTTTCATTTGTTATTGGATCATCCCACCCAACATTTGTCCTCCAAATTTCTTGGAGGAATCTTTGATTTTATTGTTGAAGGCAGGAATAGACCCATGGGATCAAAATTTTGGAAGCCTCTGATAATATTTGTCTTTTAGTATTTGCTTCCTCATCTAGTTTAAAACCTTTAGTACAGATTGAATCATGACTGTTAGAAGTTGCATCCAAATACCAGTTCATACCTAAAGTTTTAACTCTGTCTGATGGCTCAGTAAGACCATTATTATCCTTTAAAATCTTTTTGTTTAAATCCTCATCATTTGAAATCCACTCTCTAAGTTCAAAGTTACCTTGTTGCATAATGTTTTGAGAGTGTTCATAGACTTCAGATAATTCAGATTTTGTTGTTGTTGAGCCTATTAGATTGTCTACGTAAAAATGTTCCTTAAGGAAGTTCAATGTTAAAGAGTTATTAAACTGGTTTAAATGATGTCTAATTGTCAATGCTAATAGGCTAGGTGAGCAATTGGCTCCAAACAACACAACATTAAATCTATAGGTTATGAACCCTTTATTCAAATCAAATGGATCCTTGAACCATAAGAACCTAAGTTGGTTCTTATCATATTCATTTTTAAGATTTATTCTCAAAAATGCCTTTGAAATGTCACTTTGTACGGCATATTTGTCTAACCTGAACCTCAGTAAGATCTTCACAAGGTCAGAAATGAGATTAGGACCCTCAATCAAGCAATCATTCAAACTGTGTTTATCACTGTCTTTGAGGCTACAGTTATATACTACTCTGAGTTTTGTTGTTGGGGCATCTTGTCGATAGACCCCCCTGTGGGTTAAATAATGACAACCATCTTTTTTAAAAGGGTTATTTGTTACTTCTTCAATGAAGCCTTTCTGTAGCTGTTCTTTGAAGACATCATTATATGATGGAATATTATTATCTTGTTTGAGTTTTTTCATTACTTTATATAAATGTCCTTTAGCTACTTTGAGATTATCTCTTAAAGTTGGACAATTTATTTTCCAAGGTAACTCAACAAAATAACTATTGTCTTTGCACTGAATGGTGTCTTCAAATCTTTCTACCATTAACTGATCTTCTGAAGTTTGATTTGTGTCATGTATACCCACAGATTCTAGCAACCATAAAGTTTGAATTGCCTCATCCAAAGTTTCATTTGATAATGATGAATTAATGTTCTCAGTTGAGATAATATTATTCAAAGTGTTGCTATTCTTACAGGTGTTATGTAGGACTGAGTTGAGGCACATAGTATTTGTTGGTCATGAACTGTTTTGGTTTAGGTCTAGGTTGTATTTTGATAGGTCACCCAAAGGGGCTATCCCTGATGGAGTCTGAATAGCTATACCATTACCTATCTCTACTATGCCCTTATGAATAAGATTAATATAATCTGCCCCTATTAGCATTTCAATGTTAGCTACTGTGTTGTTAGTGATATGTCTATCAGCTATTTTGTAGTGTTTTCCCAAATGATTTATGGTTTGTTCTAGTTTGGGTATAACCAGTTTGTTTTGTCCTACTTTAGAAATAATAACTGCTTCAATTTTCTTGAATTTACTTTCTAAATGTAGTTCCAGGCAGGGTGTGAAAAACTATATAGGGCATTGGGTTGATTGCCTGTTACCCTCATCCGTTGGAAATGTCCAGCAGATTTCAGTGGAGAGTGAACGACAAAAGCCCTATATATTTTCGTTAGAGAGTTATGAATATGTAGGTCTTTAAAGGACCTCTTTATATTTAATTGTTTATGGTAATTTTAGCGTCGGGATTTTAGACGCCCTAGAATGAAAATGAAATTGCCTCACCTTAATTTTGATGGATCTTAGTTTACTTCGATGCAGGGCGTTACGATCTTCTTCGGTGTAGGGCCGCCACGATGGAGTTACACGACGAATTAACACTTTGTTACTAATATAGGCAATCACTTATTAACCCCTGAAGGAATAGGCCTACCCTTTTATAGTCATTAGGTTTTATATTATAAGGAATTCACACAGAACTTTAGGGAGGACTTTAGACATCCTCCCTGTTTAAAGCGTTTACTGTAACATAAACAGCCCTGAGGCTATTCCTTTAATATATCTTCATATTTCTGTATAAATTGCTGATTTGGCAAAGGTTGTTGACTCTTTCTCCCTTGTATTTTGCATGGGTTAGCAAATGGAAAATTTGGTTTCACGTGAAATAAATGAAGGTTTCACGTGGTTATGCAGACCGACGCCTACATACGGTTTCTATGTATGTATGGCAATCATTTCATTCCCATTAGGCTATGTCAACAATCCCGAGCCAATTTTGTATAGATAATTAATTCAATTAATTAATAATTTATATTTAATTATGAAATAAAGGTATCACATACGATACCATGTTGTGGTTTTTCCATATACTGGGGGGGGGGCCGGAGAAAAATTTGTGTTATAGATCAAATTTTTTGATAAACTCTGTGTTTTAAACCATATGAAATGGATTGAAAAGAATGAAATAGGAATTTAGGAAGAGAAAGGTTACTCAAGACCTATTTAAATATAAAAGTTCAAGAGGTTAGCTTCTCAAGTTTGGTTAAAGTTACTTCAATCAGTTCGACTCCCCTTAGGTATAGGAAATTTATGTTATTAAAGTAAAGTTATTAACTTTTGCTCATTATTTATCTGTGTAAATTTTATGTCACCAATTTTTAAATGCTGGTTTACTAATGTTGTTTTCGAGTTTCGTCATGTTTTGTTTTGTTAATGATTTATGTTTTAATTAAAATGACTTCTACGTTGGTGAGTTAATTGAAATGTACTGTACTTCCATGTTATGTTGTTTGGTTGAAAGAGTTTGTACTGTATTCAAACCTCCTACCACTTCAGACTAGTCAATACCCGTAGTTTTAGTGGAGTAAATGTTACTCCTCCACAGGTAGATCTGGAGGGCTTGGGGCTTTGAATCCTGTACTGTTTTTATGTTGTTTGGTCTCTGGCCATGAGAGGCCATAAAACCCTTGTAATAGTTTGGGCTGTGGCCAAGGGTAGGCCACAAAACCCTTGTAATAGTTTGGGTTGTGGCCATGGTAGGCTAAAAACCCTTGTAATAGTTTGGGTTGTGGCCAAGGGGAGGCCACAAAACCCTTGTAATAGTTTGGGTTGTGGCCAAGGGAGGCCACAAAACCCTTGTAATAGCTTGGTCTGTGGCCATGGAAGGCCACAAGAACCTTGTTATAGTTTGGGTTGTGGCCATGGTAGGCCAAAAACCCTTGTAATAGTTTGGGTTGTGGCCAAGGGAGGCCACAAAACCCTTGTAATTGTTTGGGCTGTGGCCAAGGGGAGGCCACAAAACCCTTGTAATTGTTTGGGTTGTGGCCAAGGTAGGCCACAAAACCCTTGTAATAGTTTGGGTTGTGGCCAAGGGGAGGCCACAAAACCCTTGTAATAGTTTGGGTTGTGGCCAAAGGAGGCCACAAAACCCTTGTAATTGTTTGGGCTGTGGCCAAGGGGAGGCCACAAAACCCTTGTAATTGTTTGGGTTGTGGCCAAGGTAGGCTAAAAACCCTTGTAATAGTTTGGGTTGTGGCCAAGGGGAGGCCACAAAACCCTTGTAATAGTTTGGGTTGTGGCCAAGGGGAGGCCACAAAACCCTTGTAATAGTTTGGGTTGTGGCCAAGGTAGGCCACAAAACCCTTGTAATAGTAATAGTTTGAGCTGTGGCCAAGGAAAGGCCACAAAACCCATCTTAGATTACCTACAATTAATTTGCGTTTTATTTGTTATTCCATTTTTGTTTTTCCTCACTTTTTAATATAAAAGGTGTAGCATTTTATAAAGTCCTCACTCTTTCCAAAATGAAAGGGTGTTGCAATTTAATTTATTTTCCATAGGAAATATTACAATGTTTTGTATATATTTATATACTGTATGTATAATTTTAATTTTGTGATGTTACAGTTCTGCACTTAATTTTTGTGATGTTACAGTTATGCACTTAATTTTTGTGATGTTACAGTTATGCACTTAATTTTTGTGATGTTACAGTTATGCACTTAATTTTTGTGATGTTACAGTTATGCACTTAATTTTTGTGATGTTACAGTTATGCACTTAATTTTTGTGATGTTACAGTTATGCACTTAATTTTTGTGATGTTACAGTTATGCACTTAATTTTTGTGATGTTACAGTTATGCACTTAATTTTTGTGATGTTACAGTTATGCACTTAATTTTTGTGATGTTACAGTTATGCACTTAATTTTTGTGATGTTACAGTTATGCACTTAATTTTTGTGATGTTACAGTTATGCACTTAATTTTTGTGATGTTACAGTTATGCACTTAATTTTTGTGATGTTACAGTTATGCACTTAATTTTTGTGATGTTACAGTTATGCACTTAATTTTTGTGATGTTACAGTTATGCACTTAATTTTTGTGATGTTAATGAGTAAGTTAAATTGCTGAAATAAATTTTATAACCTACACCATAGGTTGAATTATAAATTTAGTGTTTTTAGTTAGAATAGGCCTTGAGTGTAAAGAGTAGGGTCTACTTTGTGAGGTAGGCTTCGTAATTTATTATTATTTATATGTAATGAAAAAGCCAAACATGGAATAAATTCTGTTCAGATGTCAAAATGTTAATTTTATTATTATTTGTTTGTTTTAATTCTGTTTTTGTTATTTTATTCAAGGTTAAGGTTTTCACAGCAAATAACCCTTCCCCACACGGGCCACCATATGAAAAACTATATAGGGCATTGGGTTGATTGCCTGTTACCCTCATCCGTTGGAAATGTCCAGCAGATTTCAGTGGAGAGTGAACGACAAAAGCCCTATATATTTTCGTTAGAGAGTTATGAATATGTAGGTCTTTAAAGGACCTCTTTATATTTAATTGTTTATGGTAATTTTAGCGTCGGGATTTTAGACGCCCTAGAATGAAAATGAAATTGCCTCACCTTAATTTTGATGGATCTTAGTTTACTTCGATGCAGGGCGTTACGATCTTCTTCGGTGTAGGGCCGCCACGATGGAGTTACACGACGAATTAACACTTTGTTACTAATATAGGCAATCACTTATTAACCCCTGAAGGAATAGGCCTACCCTTTTATAGTCATTAGGTTTTATATTATAAGGAATTCACACAGAACTTTAGGGAGGACTTTAGACATCCTCCCTGTTTAAAGCGTTTACTGTAACATAAACAGCCCTGAGGCTATTCCTTTAATATACAGTATCTTCATATTTCTGTATAAATTGCTGATTTGGCAAAGGTTGTTGACTCTTTCTCCCTTGTATTTTGCATGGGTTAGCAAATGGAAAATTTGGTTTCACGTGAAATAAATGAAGGTTTCACGTGGTTATGCAGACCGACGCCTACATACGGTTTCTATGTATGTATGGCAATCATTTCATTCCCATTAGGCTATGTCAACAATCCCGAGCCAATTTTGTATAGATAATTAATTCAATTAATTAATAATTTATATTTAATTATGAAATAAAGGTATCACATACGATACCATGTTGTGGTTTTTCCATTACTTCCAGGTCAATTGTCTTATAGCTATTTTTGTCCGAGTTATCCTTAACAAAGGATGCAATATTGAGGTTTTGTTCATTCGGGCTTGGTGTCAAACCCAATTTATTAACTACATTTTGTGAAACAAATGTTTGTTGAGAACAACAGTCTATAAGACATCTCACTGGAGTGGTGCTACCCTCACTATTCACTAAGTCCAAAGTAATAGTTGGTAAAAGAATCTCAGTGTTTCTTGTTACATTGTTTGAACAAACAGAATGTCCCATGAAAGTGGCATTTTCTTGATTACCTTTGTTTGGGGGAGGTATCTTTTGAGTTTGAGTACTATTGTTTGGACACTTTGGTGAATCACACATTGATGAGACATGTCGTAAACTTTTACAAAACTTACACTTGAATCTTAACCTAGATTTACAGTTTTCTTATAATGTCCCTGGCCAGTACACTTTTTACACAGTTTCAACTGTTCACATCTTTTAGCTCTTTGGTTAAAGTCTGAATATTTGTCACACCCAGTACTACTGTGTTCATTACTTGCACAAAATTTGCAATGTGGTGTGTAAGTTGAGGCAGCAGTTACATTAAAGTTCTGTAATGTAGGTGTTCGTGTATTATAGTTGGTCACATTTGATTCTACAGTATCAAGTTTTGTCTGTTTGGCTGTAGCTAGTTGGTCTCTGGGAACAGTCTTTGGTTTATCCATAGTCTGGGTCTTATGTGTTGGAAAATCTCTCAATTTGTAATTAGTTAGGATATTGGGGAAGTGTTTTCTTATATCTTCCAGATTAGGATAATTTTCTCCCGTCTTTAGAATTAAAATATCTTTAACCCTCGAAGGAAGGCACCTAAGTACTATGCCTTGTATAATCCAAGATGAAGCTTTAATATCTATCTCATTGCTAACCAGTTGTCCTATAATAGCTTCTAATTTTGTATAAAAAATTTCCATATCACTATGGTTATCTTTTATGGGTGCAAATTCAAAAATTTGTTGAGATAATTCATATACAATCTCATCTTTATTATGTAATGTAATTACGTTTTAAAAGATCAATAGCTACTTCATATGAATTCCCTACGGCTGGTAAATAGGCTATCAGGTTATAGGCTGGGCCTTTAAGGGAACTAGTTAAGTAACTAAACTTTTCAACAGTTGAAATATAATGTTTATTACCTATTAAATTCTCAAATTTGTCAATGAAAGATGGGAATTGTACCGTGTCCCCTTCAGATGTTGGTACTAGCAAAATGGGTAACTGAGCCCTCAATTCTTGTGACTCAGGATTTAGCATGCCACTTAAATTTTGTTGAAGGTTAGCTCTACTTTGATTAAAATCAGAATTAGGTTTTTTTGGTGTTAAGTCAGTCAACCGAGACCGTAGTCTCCTTATTTGCTGTTCAATTGAGATTACCTGATCATCATCATCAGCGTAAAGGTCTATCAATTGTTCTTCAGCCATTTCGGATTCAACTAACTCTGAAATACTCTCATTAATGGCTATTATTTCCTTCTTTTTAATTTCCAATTTAAGAATTACACACTCTAAATTTTCCTTACCTGGTTGTGTAATATTGTTAAAAGTGTTCACAGCCTTTGTAACAGCTCCCAACTTTGCCCCCCTTTTCTTTTTTAACTTTTTCAATTCCGCACTGTCCATGTCTAAGTCAAAATTGTTTAACTGGGGATCGTAATGAAATAGAGGACAAGAAGAAATTACCAGAGAAGAGAGAGCACAGACAAAACAGTCAAGTTTAAATTTGGTTTAATCCCCACCAAGTACTTATGTCACTCAGGTCTAAGCTTATAAGAGAATGAGACTCCTTAAATGTAAATGTTTCCTAGTTAGGCCCTAGGTTGTAGACCTAATTAGGCTTGATTAGGTTAGGCTTAGGCTTAGGCTTAGGCTAGACCATTTAGCCTAATTCTGCAATTTTTGTTAAGTAAGGTTAAGGTTTGTAAATTCCCCACACACGGACCACCAATGCGAAAAATGCTCTGTATGAATTGGTCCACAATTAACCCACCCCTTATATCTCCAGTCTAACTATAGAGTAGATCAAGTCTAGCCTAGAGGGGTCAGCCTAGAGATTCCGGAAATGGTCCAGAGCGGGCAGATAAATTGAGGTCCACAGTAGGATTCCTCACCAATTTAGGTTAGGGCAATCTACCTTCACCTTTGTTAAGCTATGAGTTGATGCTGGGTCTTAGGCCACAATGTAGGCCTAACTTGTCTGACCCAGCTTAATTCAATGTGATTAAATTGATAGGTTAAAAACTCAATTAGTCACTTACTGTTAGTTATTGGAGTGTCTCCCTTCTCCGGTTGTGTAATTGTCGAGAGCGCACTTGCTGGTGCGTCCTCTCGCCCCGTTGTTCGTTTTCGTACTCCTTTGTTCTCCTCTTCGCGGGGCTTTTTCCACCAGCGTTGTCTTGGTTTTTTCCTCGGTTGGTTGAGCGGTAATGTATCTCCATTACCGAGCACGCTCTTCTCACACAGTATATAAATACTAGTGTGGAGAATAACTCTGGTGAGCAACCAATTGGTTTCATCCACCCAGTTATTGACATAAAAGGAATTTAATAATTGTTAGATTAACTACCTACCTACTCAGTGAACCATTTTCGTTACCTCCCAACTACCCACTCATCAGTTTTCCATAATCTCATCCCTGAGTAGCTTTTCGATTTCTTTCCCAATGAAAATTTTGTCCTCAGAGCAAAATCGTCTGGACTTCGTGGCGATGGGACGACAATCGGCAGTTAAGTTGCCGAATAGTGGTGGGGCTGAAATTCTTGATCGAGTAAGGCCGCATATATGGAGTGCTGGCTCCGGACCTCCGAAATTGATGTTCAATTCCTTGTGTCTGATTAAGAATGGGGTACCGAGTATTATGTCAGCGCACAGATCCGACAAGACGGATAGTTCGAGCTTTTCGTAGTCGCGGTCTCCCATCGTAACCTTCACTGTACATCGACCTGAGATGGCTGCGGATAGATTAGGCCGAGTGCGGAAGAATGGGCAGCTCTAAGTGTTTGGCTAGATCCTCACGAATGAAGTTGTCCGAGCTGCCAGTATCCAACAAGGCGAGACACGAACGGCCGTTGACGAGGATATCGACTGTTGAGTTGGTAGGCATGGAGGAGCTACACGATAGAGTGGTACTAATGGTCGCTAATGCTGCGGCTGAATGAGACGCTGTGGTTTTATCCTGTTTTTGACGTGCCGAGGAAGTACTTGAGCGGCAGACTTTGGCCCAGTGGCCGGTCTTTTCACATTTCGCACAGATAGAATCCTTTGCCGGACACCTGCTTCGTGGGTGGCGTCGAGACCCGCAGAAGAAGCACAGAGCGGCTTTGTTGTCGAAATTCGTAGCGGCTGAAGAGTTTGGGAGATCGTCTCCTTGGACGCAGGCAGGCCGGGCAGAGTCAGTAGTCGGCGACGGTTCGTGGCGAGAGCCAGTGGCTGCAACAGCACCGTAATGAGTGAGGTACGATTCTGAGTTTTTCTGGGCCTGATCTAATGTTCGAGCCTGGACGATAGCCTTTTCCAGTGAGAGTGTGTCATTTTCGAGTAAGCGGGTGCGGATGGCGCTATCTCTAATTCCTCGGATGAAAGCGTCTCTCACAGATGAACTCCTGTTTTCGTCGGCGGAAACCGATTTGAAGTTGCAGTCATTGGCTAGTTGTTGAAGAATTTGCAAGTACTCATCGAGGGTTTCCTCGGGCTTTTGGTGACGGGTGGACAACAGGTGGCGAGCGCATACCTCGTTTGGCTTCTTGACGTAGGTGGCCTCTAAGGCTGCCATGGCATTCTCATAAGTAGAGCAGTCTTGAATGATATCAGCGACATCGGGGCCGATATGTATGAAGAGAACCTCCAATTTATTGGGGTTGTGTTCGGCGATAGTACTCAAGAAATATTTGAATCCGCGCGACCATAATTTCCATAGTTTCCCAGCTTGGGGAGAATTCGGAGAAGTAATAAATTTATCCGGGTGAATCACCTTCTCCATGATATAGTAAGATTACTGGATGAATATTTGCTTGCTGTATCTGAAAGGCCGACTGAATGGCTGATTGAAATGTTGAATAAATTGTGGTGCCGCGTTTGTTAGCGGGCTAAAGATAAAGTAAAGGCCAATTTGAGGCTTTATTCAACATAAACATAGCATAGATCTGAAACACAGAAAACAATAATTAGTAAAGACTTGTTACACAGAAAACAATAATTAGTAAAGACTCATTACAGGCAGCTTTACCACCTCGCAACTTTTACTTATCTCTTTTCTTTCATCTATGTCTTCATTCCGTATTATTATTCGTTATTATATTGTTATTCGTTATCTCCTCTTCTCTCTCTCATCCATCCGAATTTTCATTGGGACATTTCAGGACTCTTATTTCCCCCATTATTTCCACCTTTTTTGTAACACTCAAATTTACTTTCTCCATTTCTTTACATACCGCAAAGGAGTTTACAGTCTGTGTACATGCGTCACACAGAAATTTCATTTCCACGATCTGTTTCGCGTTCGAGACGAGAGATATTTTCCTATCATCCCAATTTATGCAGATAAAGTCGTGCAGTTTTTGACAGAAATCGTATTTTATTGCTGCATTTTCAGTTGTTTCCAGATTACACAAATTGCAGATTAAGTGAGAATTTTGACCCATGGTCATGCTAGTCATTAATTATCGTAAAAAAAATACACACACAAATTATTTTTTTCCTTTCTTTCTCTTTTATTTCCTTTCAATGGTCACGAGCGTTTTCTGACCGTTGCGTATGACCTTTTTCCTGCCTTGTTTCAAAATTTATCGAATGCCAACCGTATTATGGTTTAAATATACACGTTAAACTGGTGATAATTTATGTAAACTGTATTGTACTTTCTTAATTTTAATGAATTTCACTTTATAATTTATATGCAGGGATTCACATAATAAACCGCCGAGTAGATTATTCCCTTCTTATTTGGGTGTTAATACAGAGAGAGACAACACGTCCATTCCCCACAAGGTACAAGTAATATATATATATATTATATATATATTATCTCGCACGACTACTCCCGTTCCAGTGTTTCTAGTTGTACCCACCATTTGCTGGCAAACCACTGGTCTCCCCCTTAAGAGCAATTCATCTAACTGCTATTTTAGCCATTTTCAGTGCCACAGTATCATCTTAGGCCCGATTACTCCCGAACAGTGTAGTTCTAATGCTGCCAATTATACCTACATATTCCTGTTTTTGAAACAAAATTAAAATTCAATTTGTTCAAAAACTGTGGATGATGAAAACATTTTGTATCCATATTTTGTATTCTGTGTGCAAAAATCTACCAGAATCACCTTATTTTACTTGAGGAACAGGAAAAAAGTTCTAATTTGTTGTCCGGTGATGATTAGGAAATTATAAAAACTTGTAAAATAACGTAACCTTACTAGTAACTGTTCCTTAAGTTTTAGGTTCAATAATAAATAAAGAACAGATAATGTGTAAAGCGCAAATGGAACAATGAAATCATCTCGAAGGAAAGACAGCGCAGCGCAAAGGAATCAGTTAGCGAAGAAGAGTCGGCTTTAGAAGATTACTTCAGGATTGAGTCAGACAGAGTCGTCGGAAGCAGTTTGTCCATTTTAAGATCATTTTTGCCCTCCCTTGTTAATATGTTTTCAACATTTCGATCCGAACCCGTGGGAAATAAAGCCTATGTTTAAGATGAACTAATAACAGTAAATTCAATTAATTTCCCCCTTGAGCCGACGAGAGTGAATTCGTTCCGAGGCCCTGTCACGCGCGAGGCCAATCTCGTTTTTTTAGGCCTACTTGATTTTCGGTCAAGGGTTAACCTTGTTTAGTAATTGTGTAACGTAAGTGTAAAGTTAATTTAATTTGTGAAGAAAACATGGGATTAAAAGTATAGAAACTTCATTGTTTTTTAACTAAATTTATGTTAATGGTTAAAGGTAAATTCTGAAATTAATATAATGATAAACAATATTAGCTTACTGAAGTCAAGTGAAAAATTAATATGAAGAAAGACATCACCGGTTACGCTACCAACCAGGGGAAGGATCGCCATCCCGGGAGAGAAACTCCAAATCCTACACTTAACACAAAAAAAAAATGGTTTTAGATTATTCTTTATATATACGGAGAATACAGGGATCTTATTAAAAATTTGGACTGTGTCAAATTTTTTTGAAAATTTTGTCACTAGTACAGTTTTTTATGCTGATTCTAAATATGCAACTCATGTTTTGCGGAAATAAATATTTAACATTTTATTGGCGTTTGTTTGCAGGAATAGTGCCAGCTTCTCCATATGGACTCGCATCGTGGTGATCCGACAGCAACAATAATGATATCAAAACTAATTCAATATGAGTTGAAGCTAAATTTCAATAAAGATATAAACAAAACACTTTTTAAAGTTATATGGAAAGAAACTTCTTAAATTTACAAAAAATAAGAAATAATAGATCTAAACGGCTAAGTTGAGTGGAGTAACCCAGATGTAAAGTGCTGTAAGTAAATTCAAAGCAACTTAAATTTGAAGTTTACGAAGCATTTGGTATTTACATAATTCCAGTCCAAAGGTATTGGGGGGGGGGGGGCGACGTTTGGACCCCCCCCCCTCAATTTCTTGCAAGTGCCCTTTTTTCAAATGCAAATGCCCTATTTGAATGATGTGTATGCCTCTACAAACAAGTTTTGTTTTTGTAAATAGATCAAGGGTATTTTATTTTATTCAAATTCTATTTTGAGTCTTTATCCGTATACATTGTATTTCCAAATTTGGAGATGTAATGGTTTTCATAGGTGCCCTTAGTCATGGGCATCATTTCAAATTGGCTTTGAGGGGGGGAGGCGAAGAAGACAGTGAGAGGCCCCTCACATGTCAAAATTTATTAAGTGCTACTCACAATGTACTTTATAATCAAATTAATATAAAGAAGAATGATTAAATGGTATTAACTAGACTGGTTATTTACAGTTAACTATCAAATTATTAAGTTAAGCAATAAATCATGAAAGTTATATCACTTAATGTAGTAGAGGATATCTTCTAGACTTCATTTTTGCAAAATCATCAACCAAAATATCAAAATTAAGGTTTTTGACCACTTCTTTTTCAAAGGTCATCAGAAGCAAGTCATTCAGTCGATCATCTCTCATCGTAGTTCGTAAATAGTGTTTCACCAAACTCAACACAGAAAACAATCGCTCATTACGAGCAGTGGTTACTGGAAGAGTGATGATTATTTTCAAAATTTCAGAATAGGCTAATTATTATAAAGGTCTTAGGCTCTTCATACAACTGAATCAGATTCTTTGACTTTTCACTTTTGTTAGAAAGGTGTCTTTTGACAACAGAAATTTGAGATTGCAAAAGGATTTCATCCACACCAATGCTATACGAGTGTGCAAAAGAATTAAGTTTCCCTAATCCTAAAAAGTCTCCTGAGTTACAGTCAAAGGAAGAAATAGTTGTCCAAAGGGGCACGTTTTCTGAGAAGCGCCTATCAAGTTCTGAAATAACCCTATCTAATATGGAAAAATAATCTATTTTGGCTTTCATTGCAAGAGGGAAAGATGTGCTGCCAGAAACCTCAACATTACTTTTCCCAATGGTTGTGTCTATGAGAAAAAATGTTTGAAATGCGACGAGACCTTCTGAATTCTTTGTGATCTTCCCTCACTTTTAGCCACAGTTACTAAATCTGTGTTACCAGTGTGAATATTAAGTGACTCGGCAAAAGTCTTGGCTGTATCAAACAAACTAGAGAAAGCATTATCATTTCTCATGATCAAACCACCTGCACTTACAGCATGAAGAACTTCCCTCCTAACCAAATCGTTTTCTATTACGTCACATGAGATATGATTTTCCTTCACGACGGAGGCAGTTTAAATGTCAACCGTCTCTGCCCCAACCCACTTGTTGGGTCCCTGCCCCTACCCTCTCGCTTGGAGGCTGGTGGACTGACACCAGCCCATCATAAACTCCGATGCTCCTGCGCTCATTTGTTTTTTGTTTACTGTGACGTCAGACGTTACTCATTGAGCTTTCAATATTTTTTTGTCATAATTCATTGTCATTATTTTATTCAAATTATTCTAAAAAGTTTTTAAATATTAAGTGCCTTTTTTGTAAGAAACTATTATTTGGAGGGCCTTGGAGGCCCCCTGGTCACCGTCATCTGGTGAACTTGGGGGAGGGTGCAACCGCCCCTCACGGCCCTCCCAAATGACGCTTTTGCCCTTAGTACTGGTGCAGCCATATCACTATTTTTATCTTCAGCTTATTCTGATACTTCTTTTAATTGGCAAGACATTTGGAAGTGTTTGAAAAATTTTCTGTGACAACTGTTGTACCCAAATTAGATTTTTATTTTGTATCATACTTGAATGAGACTGATCTAGTAAAACAATACAATTGATTGTACTGTGAAAAATGCTCTGTATGAAGTGGTCCCCAATTAACCCACCCCTAATATCTCCAGTCTAACTGTAGAGTAGGTTAAGCCTAGCCTTGTAGGGGTCAGCCTAGAGATTTCGGAAATGGTCCAGAGCGGGCAGAATAAATTGAGGTCCACATTAGGATTCCTCACCAAATTAGGTTAGGGTAATTTACCTTAGCCTTTGTTAAGCTATGAGTTGATACTAGGTCTTAGACCACAATGTAGGCCTAATTTAGCTGGACTTAGTTTATATGTTATCCCCCAAACTGGGGTTCAGAAACACAACTGTTCACTTACTGAGTGTTATTAGACAGTGGTGCTAATTTCTTCCTCCTGGATTCCCTCTTTTTGCTCAATTTTTGAGAGCGCACTTGCTGGTGGAGATATTTTATTGTCTTCAAGCCCCTTCGTCCGCCATGCCAATCTTCCCACAAGTTCCTTCTGTCCTTCTCCCGGTTTTTTCACCAGCGTCCTTTTTGTTCGTTGGTTGATTGGTAGTGTGTATCAATACTACCAAGCACGCTGTATCACACAGTATATAAATACTAGTGTGGAGAATAACTCTGATGAGCAACCAATTGGTTTCATCCACCCAGTTATTGACATAAAAGGTGTTTAATAATTGTTGGATTAACTACCTCCCTACTCAGTGAACCATTTCCATTACCTCCCAACTACCCACAATGACATATATCAGTTTTCCATATTACACTCGCTCATTGGTGGTCTGTTTTATGAAAAAATTTGGATCACCTGAAGATCAGGGACCCCAGCCTTCGTTAGTTAGCCTTATAAGGCTAACTAACGAAAATATCACGACCTAACCTAACCACTCTTCAAGGGCGTACAGTTGACCTAACGATTGGTTAGGTTAAGTCGTGATATTTTCGTTAGTTAGCCTTATAAGGCTAACTAATGAAGGCTGGGGGGCCATGATCTTCAGGTAATCCAAAAATGTTAGTACTGTGTCCTTTTTATTTTATTTTGGTTAGGTTTAGTCGTGATATTTTCATTAAAAACTGACAAAAATATTACGACTTAACCTAACCAATCGTCGGGGTACAACGGAAAAGTACTTCTAAGGCTAACTAACGAAAATATCACGACTTAACCAAACCAGTCGTTAGGTCAACTGTACGCCCTTGACGACTGGTTAGGTTAAGTCGTGGTATTTTCGTTAGTTAGCCTTATAAGGCTAACTAACGAAGGCTAGGAGCCCTGGATCTTTAGGTGATGTAAAGAAAAAAGTTGGGTAGAAATAACCACATATATTTTCAAATAAAATATAAAGAAAACAAATATTTACCACAAAATAAATATAGAATAAAAATAATAACCCTCGTTTCTAACCAACCAACTAGTGAAGTTGGGTTTTCCTAATTACCAAAAAGAAGAAAGAAAAAGTTTCTGAGGCAAAGAAAAACTGAGCTCTTTGTTAGACATCGAAAAATTTTGACTGCTGAATCAAATGGGCTAGTTTTTTCATAAAAAATTCTCGTAGTTCCCCAACTAACCGGGCAACTTAAAGTCAACCTTTAAACCTCAATATTAACCACTGCAATTAAACCAAAAACTAAAACCCTGTTTAACTAAATAGTGACTTACCAGAACTAGGTGTAAGTAGCTTAATTAAAATACATAACTAAGGTAAGAGATTAAAACTAGGTACCTAGAAGAAACTCGAACCGGGCTACAACAGCCCTAACTAAATAATTAAATGGCTGCAATAGCCCCTATTAAAACTTAAGGGCAATATAGCCCTAACTTAACTTAAGTAAAAACCTTCAAAACCTTAAACCTTTAAAAACAAAAACTTAAGGGCAATACAGCCCTAGCCTAATTTAAACTGCAAAACCTAGGTCTGGGAAATAGCCCCTATAAATAAATAACTTAGCAGTGTGCCAAATAGTGACAACAAATAAAATTCAAAATCTGTAAACTAAATGAAACGTATGGACTAGTTAGAAACAGAACGGGTAACGTTCAACTGGCAACTTCATTTTTGGTAAGTCTAAATTAATTTTAATGAATTTAGCTTGACCATAGTTAGTAATCTGGCTGCCGACCAATTTTTAACCTTAAAACCACTGCAGCCTACAGTGAAAAAGTCTGTAGCTATGTTGACAGTGTCTAAATGGGCCATTATTATTTCTATAATTAGTGTCTATTTAAAGTAAACTTAGCCTTAATATTGCACCTAAATAAAAATAATCTCTCTCTCAAAAAAAAAAAAAAAATTTTCAATAAATTTTTCAATAGTGATCCTAAGTTGGTCAAAAGTGTAAAATAAGTTAAACCTTAATCATCATATGAATAATTCAGTCACCTTACCATAAATTTTCTTTGAGGAATCAGGTTGTCACTACAGCGGTGAATAAATAAGGACTAAATACAAGTGAACACTCAGCCTAAATTAATGTTAAATAAATGAAATTTTAAAGCAAAAATAAACTAAAAATCGAACAATCAAATTTAAAACAAATGCCCACAAAAGCAGGTAAGCTGCAAAATCTGTTTCAAAACTGACTTTTCAAATAGAACAAATAAATTAAACTCAAAAGGGAGTACAAAATTCAGACTTTGGAAAACGCGAAAGTTCAAACGAAATCAGTCACTCCAAACGCGGAACACGTTATCTGCACGAAGGCAAGACGAAGTATAAAAATCTAAATTTCAACATTCTTGATCATTAACCATTGACTGCGCTTATCGCACGGTTTCAAACGCCCGGCAGCGTGGTTTACGTTGCCGGTTCCATGGCGATGTTAAGCGAGCCCACAAACAATATGGTATGAAATGTGTACATATATATACAGTGATGGGCATCGATACACTAAAATCCGAAGGCGATACCGATATCGATACTCGTAAATCGTCTAAAGCGGCACCGATACATCGATACTTTATAGATGGCTAAAGCGATATCGATACCGATACATGTATCGCGATATATTAATACTATAAGAATGAACAAATCTTACTAATATGTAAATAAATTTTTACTTTGTATATTGGGTGTAAAAAACGATCAATTCAGTTAAGAAAAAATGTATTTTATACCAAGTTAGCTCACAGGAAAACTTAAATATTATAAACTTTTAACGAGGAACATAAGAAATTGTAAATAATCGTAAATACAATGATGTGTTGTGTGCATGCATTGTGCGTCAGGTGAAAATTGTGCACAACGTAGCGCGTTTCTGTATTGAAATTATGCATCTAAGGGGTTAATAGCTTTGGAAAGAGAAATATTTCTGTGGATGCGCGGCACGAAAAATATTATTAACATGATATCATTGATATGTATGATATAATTGTAAATATCAGGTCCCTTCAACATTATAACTTAAAACCATATTATTTGAAAAAAACAGAAATTCAGAAAATTTGCGGATTATACAATTGTTTACAATATTACTTACTATTACTTTCAGTTATTTGCATGAATGTATCGGTGTATCGATGAATCGATTTTTTTCGATACATTTAAGAAAAAATGACCTTAGCAATACCGATACCGATACATCGATCAAGTAGCTAAGGCGATACCGTTACCGATACAAAAGTATCGCTCGATACGTAACGCCGATACATGGCTCTCGATACTGCCCATCTCTGCACGGTATATATATATATATACCTCGGTGGTGTAGTGGTTAGCGTCGCTGACTACGAATCCATCGGTCCCGGGTTCGAGACCCGACGGCAGCCGGCGGGCAGCAAAACCCAGCTGTTCATCCTTCCACACAATAAAAAGAAAGTGGTTGGTAGATAAATGGGTACCCTAGGTGGCCTAGTGGTTAAGACGTTGGGCTGCTGATGGGGCGTGGTTCGGATTCCACGTTAAACTGTAGGTCTAAGGTGGAGTGAAAAGCTTGACCTTCGTCAGAATGAACAATTCGGGCGGAAGCTAACCAAAGTTTATATAGTGTTGGGAATAGCGCCGCTACCTTTTTAGTAGCGATAGCGGTAGCGCCGCTACTATTTAAATAAAGTAGCGAAAACGGTAGCGCCGCTACTTTTTAAGGCAATTCCATGGCGCTATTCGCTACTTTTATGAAAATTGAAATACAGTATTAGTTTCTGTCCTTACTGTCTACCTCTGTTCAAGGAAACATGTTGAAACAAGTCGGCTTGCTGTCTGCCTCTGTTCACGACGGCAACATGTTGAAACAAGTCGGCTACGGTTGCCCTGGACTGACTGTCAGTCTATTGTGATTTTCTATTGAATTATATTTTTTCATAATTAACATACATTTTAGAAAGTAGCGGTTGCGGCAAGAATAGCGGCAGCGCTACTCGCTACGTTATTTAAGAAAGAACGGTAGCGGTAGCGCCGCTAACTTTTCACGTGAATAGTGGTAGAAGTAGCGCCGCTGCTTTTGAAGAGTAATGCGCACAACACTGTGCACACACACACACACACACACACACAACATATATATATATATATATATATATATATATATATTATTATATATATATATATATTATATATGTGAAAAACGAAGACAGTGCTTTATCTGATGATCTAACAGAAGTATCCGAAATATTAAGAGCTCAGTACGAATCATTTTTCAGTATCCCGAAAACTGACAAATTGATATGCGATAGAAACGCGTTCTTTGTAGAAGAACTACAAGGGGAAAGTATAACGGACTTCGACTTTACGACAGATGATATTACACAAACTACAGGGAAACTAAAAGCACACTACGCGGCAGGACTGGACAAATGGAATGCCACACTAATCAAAAACTGCAAGAATGCAATCGCTGAGCCCCTATATTGGATATGGAGACGATCACTAGACACGGGAGAAATACCCGGCATCCTGAAGAGCGTAAACATAGTCCCAATATATAAAGGAGGAGATCGCTCCGAGGCCAAAAACTATAGGCCAGTGTCGCTTATATCTCATCTCACTGAAATATCTGAAAGAATAGTTAGACAGAAAATCTATGGCTTTTTGGAAACCCAGAAAAAATTAAATGATAATCAGCATGGGTTTCGGTCAGGCAGATCATGCCTATCGCAACTAATGGAACACTACAACAACATTATTGATGCACTGGAAAGTAATGAAAACCATGATGTAATATACACAGACTTTGCCAAAGCGTTCGACAAGTGTGACCATGGAATCATAATATATAAACTGAAGCATATGGGAATAACAGGAAAAGTAGGGAAATAGATATATAATTTCGTAAGTGAGCGGTGGCAAGTCGTTACAGTACTATGAACATCTTCATCTTCATCAGAGGTCCTCAGCTCAGTACCACAAGGAACAGTATTAGTTCCACTATTCATAATCATGCTAACTGACATAGATGAGGACGTTACCAGAGACAGCACAGTAACATCCTTTGCCGATGACACAAAGATCAGTAGAAAAATAAGAAACCCAGAATATATAAGATCTCTACAAACCGACATGAACAGAATCTACAAGTGGACGGAAGACAACAATATGAAGTTTAACACTGAGAAATTTCAGCTGTTACGGTACGGAAAAAGAGAGGACCTAAAATCCATAGAATATATATACACCCCAAATGCGAGCAGTATTCCAATTTGGGTACGATCAGTGTTTACACTAGATGAATCATTATATTCCTATCCCTTCGTTTAAAGGTTCTCAGTAGCTGCCCAGTTACTCTCTTTGTTCTGTTTACTGCTATCTTATTTTGTGTTTCAAATTTCGTATCATCAGTCATTACAACCACTAAATCTTTTGCTTTAGAATTTCTCTGAATTTCCTGTCCATGGTCCTAACATGCCCATATAAAAAAGAAGACATTAGACAACTAGAAGGAATTCAGAGAAGCTTCACAGCCAAGATCAAGGGGTGCAAAGAACTAAACTACTGGGAAAGGTTACGCGAATTAAACCTATAATCACTGGCAAGGAGAGAGAGAGAGAGAGAGAAATACACCATTATTTACACTTGGAAAATAATGGAGAAACTAGTCCATAACCTTACTCTGAGCCCTGTAACTCCCTAAAGAATAGTGAAAAGTAGAAAAGGAAGACTGTGTCGTGTTCCCAAATTAAAGGCGAGACAGGAAACATCCTCAAACCTGAAAGAAAATAGTTTTGTTGTGAGAGGACCAAAACTGTTTAATCAGCTGCCCAAAGACCTAAGAAACACGAATGGTGTTGCAGTGGATATCTTCAAAGAAGATTAGACGCGTGGCTCAGAACAATTCCGATGAGCCGGGCGTACTGGCTATGTGGTGAGAGTACAAAAACCAACTCACTACTTCATCAGGCCAACTCGAGAGGAGGGGCAACAAGCTTGACCTTCGTGAAATGAGGAATCATCGCGCGGAACATTTGAGAGGTTGAAAGGTATATTTGCATATCAAACATGGGTAATAGTAATAGACTATTACAGGATTTTTCAAGTAATAGTAATATTAATAGATCATAATTTTTTGGCTGTAATAGTAATAGAACGCAAAGTAATAGATAATAGTCTATTACTTTTCTATTACAGTTGCAGTGGACATATTGTGTAAACAAAGAACTGAAAAATGAACTAAATCTTCTCTAAACTAAAATAAACATGTATGTGAACTAATATTGTGGCAAATTTTCCTTCAGTAAACTAAAATTTATCAAGACCTACAGGCTACAGTCTCTGAAATTGTAATGATTTAGTTGAGACAAATATTTGTTATTTGGCTGCCGTTCAGCCTCATCCTGGATCCATGAGTGCAGAGCCCTCTGCCTCTCAGCCTCATTCTGGATCCATGAGTGCAGAGCCTTCTGCCTCTCAGCCTCATCTTGGATTCATGAATGAAGAGCCCTCTGCTTCTCAGGCTTATCCTGGATCCCTGAATCCAGACACTACTACATCGCCAGCTCAATACCATCTCACAAAGGATACCTCCAAGGGGCCTTGGTGAATCGGGATGCTGGGAATGCAGTCGGGGGTCATGATGAGGAGGCCTCTTGGACGATGGTGATAAGGAGGGTCCGGAAGCGAGCGACCCCTCCGAGAACTGCAACCACTTCAGTAGCTAATGGTGGTGGTCCATCAAGGGGGTCTGGTCCCATTCATGCACCGGCTAGAGGGAGTCAGCCTGTGGCAAAGGCTGGCAGAGAACGGCGGGGTATCATAGGGGCTGCCAAAACAGATCGTATGATGACTGTACCAACGAAGACCGCAAGCATTTTCGTCTCGAGATGTCGACCTGATCTTACGGCCGAGGAGCCAGAGCATTTTTTAACCTAGTGAGTGGACGACATGAATGTCACCCAGTAAAGAAAATTTGTCGCCCAGTAAATGAAATTTTAGGGTACTGGGCGACAAAGAATTTTCAAAATTTGTAAAAATGGAATTGTCTTGGGAGTTGTCTTGGGAGCATTGTCTTGGAAGCCATATAAATACATATAATACATGCATATATGCCACAATTAGAACTGTATCCTAAATGTAAATATGAAATTTACATTGAATATTTATATACAGATAATGCTAGTGTTATTTCAGACCACACGGGGATGGTGGCCTGATTAGCAGTGGTGGGCACCGTTAACCAAAAAGTTAACTTCGTTAACCGCTAATCCGTTAACCAAAAAGTTAACTTCGTTAACCGTTAATCCGTTAATTCGTTAAACATGTAACGGAAGTTACCGATAAACCGTTAACGTTAACTTTTATTATAAAAAAAATGAAAAACACAATATATATAATTTAATTTTCCCTCTTCTTCTCGTTCTCCATTTTGTCCATGAGATGCATGTTGCCCTTCATGAAAATTAGCATATCAAAGTTTTCATCAGACAGGGATGATCTCTTGGCCCTCAGGATGTCCTTGCCCATAGAGAACAAACGCTCCACTGCAGCACTGGAGGGGATGGCTGTGTTGAACTTGATGAACAAGTCCACCAACACTTGCTCACCCAAGAAGGCAGCATCTGTCAGCAAGTCCTTGGAGTTGGTCTCCAGCCAGGTCTTGACCAAGTTCTGGGCCTTGCCCTTGAGTGACCTGTGGCTTATGCTGCTCTCTTTTGTCTGGATGACAGCACTGAAGAAGTCATCCTCCTCCTCCTCCTCGTTGTTGCTGCCTCCACTGTTGCTGCCCACTTCGTTGGACTGCTGCTTCATGGCCTCCTCGACTGTACCCTCCATGCTTTTCCTCACCCTGGCGACCTTGGTGTTGTCATACTTGTCCAACCAGATGAGGCGAAACCTGGGATGGAAGGCAGCAGCCAGCTGGCATTCGTCATCCTCCAGGAGGGGCCCAAACCTTTTGTCGATGCCTGCCAAAAGTGCGTCGACCAAGGCGCTGCAGTAGGCGAGGCCCTTGGACTTCAAGTCCTTAAGCCTGAAGATTGTCGCAGCAACTGTTGGCAGCAGAGTCCCAAGGTAGGCTTGTTCCTCCCCCTGGATCTTGTTTATTTATGAATTTTTTGGGTTAACGGACTTGAGTTAACGGAAGTTAAATGTAACGGAAGTTAATTAGTCCGATAATGATTTTCAAAGTTAACTTAAAAGTTAAATCGTTAACGAAAAAGTTAACTTCGTTAATTAACGATTAACGGATTAACGGTTTGTGCCCAGCTTTGCTGATTAGGGAACATCCGGATCCATAGTATCCTTAATCCAGGAGTGTGCTGGGACCGGTTTGGTCCGGTTCGCCCGAACCAGTTGTTAAATTTTGATTGGATCACCGAACCGTTTGTTTGTTTTTAACAAATATTTGACAGTCAGTAGAAATTGTTATATCTAAATTTTTTTTTATTTTTTCAGGATTTTATAGAAAAATATAAATAGTATCACAAGCAGTGGTCGTTTCAATATTTATTTATTTTTTGATGAAAAATTAGTTTATTTTTAGATAATTATGTCATTAGTGAGTATAAAGAATATGTTAAATAATTTCTGCCAAAATGTTACAAAATGCTGTTTGGAAAAGCAAATGCGTTGGCTTCCGGGACTCCGCCCCAGACCCCCTAGCTTAATGACTCGCGCTATTGGCGCTCGCCAATTTACACCCCTGTCTGTATCAGAACCGGTTGTTAAGAAATTGGCAGCACACCCCTGCCTTAATCTCGCCCTCCCCCCACTTCCCGATCTGCCTTTGTCGCCCACTGGGAAAAGCTTAAAAAATGCTCTGCGAGGAGCTGCAGGCATTTGTGGAAGATAAAGTGAACCTTCAGGTTACATGAAGGAAAATTGACTCCAGATGGACTACGTACAGTTCCTTTCAAGTAACAGCAGTCTGTGATGATCCAGGGGTATTTATGGATCCAGCAGTATGGCCGGAACGGGTATATGTCCGGCGGTTCTATGAGAAGAAGGGAAGAAAAACACTTGCAGCCCCTCTCGCAAGTGCTGGAGATTGTCATTATGGAGACATCATGCGTCGTACTGTGGAGGAAAATCCAGCTGGGTCTAATGTTGTAACTGCTGTGCCTGGTATAAGTGTAATTCAACATGTAGAGATGGCTGGCAGAACTGCATCTTCCTGATTGCAAGATTCAAGGTAATCTCTTATAACTGGAGAGGCCTAAGCTTAGGCAATAACAGCAAACACAGGCGAATCATAATTAATAAACTGTTAGAGTAGGCTGACCATATTTCCTTGAGACAAAAACGGGACATTGGGATGGCAAAAAAGGGACGGGGTTATGTAATATTCTGTATTCATGAAAAAGTAAGTACATAAACCGGGACAAAATTGACATTTTTATTAAAACGACGGGACGGCCAGGAAATATAAAACAAACGGTACTGTCCCGTTCAAAACGGTACGTATGGTCAACCTATGTTAGAGGGTACTGATATTCTCTGTCTGCAGAAAACATGGCTATGGAAACAGGATTTAAAGGACATGAATAGCCTGTCCAGTAACTTTCATGGGATAGGGAAGGCGACCAGAGATAAACAAGATGGTCTCCTTGCAGGCCACCCACCTGGTGGAGTAGCTATTCCCTGAAGATTGGGGTATGGGCAGGGCCGTTTCTAGCCATTAGGGGGCCCTAAGCAGTATACCCATTTGAGGCCCCACCCCTCCATCCACCAACTCACGCCTTACTACATCACCTCAGCACACATACAAAAAATGGCTGTTAATAAAAAACAATTATGAAACAATTTTAATGAAACATTTATGTCCAAAACAACAAATATGTACTTTCAGAAGACAAACAGAAAAAATACTTTCCATGAAATTCCTGAAAATTAGCTTATACATTATTTAGAATAAATGACACAGAACTATGTATAAAAAAATAATGCAATTATCAACTACCAAACAATTACTAACTCTACGATACAATCGTGTAATAGCTAACAGTTATACAGAACAGTTTGTATCTTCAAAATTTTTGCCTCCTAGATTTTTTCTGGAAAATCATCAATAACATCATCATATGAAATTTCCCTGCCAACGTCCTGGTTGATGCTTATGATGCCAAGGCCACTGAGGCGATCCTGCCCCATTGATGATCTGAGGTAGTTCTTGATTAGCTTTATCTTAGAGAAGCTCCTCTCGGCTGACGCTACTGTCACAGGTAGAGTGCAAACAATTCTTAGTGCAACCCAGAGATTTGGGTATAGTTTCTCCAGTTGCTTCTGATGAATGAAGGAGAGAAGCTCCAATGCAGTCATGTTGTGTGAAGGTAAAGTCGACAAGTTCTTAATTTCGAGGGCCAGTTCTCTTCCATCAATGTCAGAGTCAGCTCCAGAGCTCAGTATCTTAGAGAGCTTTTCACACTTGCAGGACAAGTCTTCCTTGTTCATTGTGGTGAAGTTTAGGAGAACCCCAAATATGTCCCTCACATCATCTAATGTTTTGAATCTCTCATTTGTTGACCCGATGGTAATTGCCCAGTCTTACACAAACTTTCTCAAAGAAAACCTCATTCCATGGTAGAGATTGACCCTTAGCAATCCATCTTCTTGACCAACCATCAGATCCCTTAACGGTTGCTCTTCATTTATCGGTTAACAATATAGTATTAAAATCTGTTTTCACGTACTGACGCGCCCATTCAACACGCTGCTTCTTGTACCTGGGTGTTAATGGTGACTGAATCGTAGGTTTACACGTCTTGCCAATTGTTTGGAGGATTCCACATCGAGATGTTCTTGGGACATTATGTATGCCAGCCTGCTCAAAAACCTCTTTACTTGAGGACAATGCAGGGCCGGATTAAGCATTGTTAGGGCCGGGGGCAATGAATATTTTCGGGCCGGTGTCACTAGAAAAACACTAGAAAAACACAATTCTTTACCTGATACATCATACATGAGTGATGTGATCAGCTGACTGGGATCGATCAACAGAAAACGAAACAAAAACAAAGATATGATTACAGAAAATGTATACTTTGTTCACATAAATGGGATACTAAACTAGGTTTTGTAGAAGCGGAATCTAGAATTTTTTTTCTTCCTCATGGTCGACCAATTATTTCAACGGTAGATTATAGCGTTTACACAGTTTCTTGGGGTCGGTCAGCATCTGGGGCCGGGGGCAAATGCCCCCTTTGCCCCCATTATAATCCGCTACTGGGACAATGGATGCTTTGCAATTTGCGCTTGATTACAGATATCTGCCGCCTTGTCACTTTTCTTATAGCTCCTTTATCACTTCGCTGCCTCAGTTTGGTACCCTCCGCTACAAACTTGTTTACAGTTCGATAAGCCCTGCCAAACTGCTTCGCAATTTCAATAGTTTTTTTTTTATTTTCAGCGAGTAACTTGACTATTTTTCTTTTCTCAGTTTGTGTTAAATCCTTCTTCTTACCCATTTTCACCATTTAGATCTGTAAATAGAATACTTGCTTAATAATTCGGAACATCATATTTTACATATTTTTCAATAAAAAGAGATAATTATTTTAATTATCAAAATATTTTATCGAAATGAATACCATCAGTGCTGCTATATATAGTAATTATTTGCTATAAATTTCATTGAAATCCGTGAAAAACTTTTGAAAACATTGGAGAAAATGCAATCTGCTTAATAATTTGGAACGTAGTGTATAGTGTGTGTGTGTGACTCTAACCTGAGTTTACAAAGCTATAAAGTAGTCTAAATTATATAAATCTTACCAAGCATAAACGAATATTCTACTGTATATTAAATCTAACATAGAAATTGGTCGCTTTGTAAAGGAGGTTAAATAAACCCACCTAACAATGCACGTAAGTACTTTCTAATTTTCTATTGGAACAGTTTTAATCATTCTTTAATAATTATAATTCACCCCAAATAAAGCTCTAAAATAGTAATTCATCTTTCATTATATTACTTTTCGTCAAATTAAACGTGCCTTTAACCCTTTAACGACGACTGATACAAATTAGTAATATTCCAAATGCCCACATTCATAATTTAAGCTTAAAATTAATAAGTTCTTTGAAAAAGCATTTTATAGCATAAACCAATAGCATTGACTATTGAATATAGCATTGAATATTGGTTTATGCTTACTCTTGTAACTAACATTCCTCTTAATAAAATGTTAGGTATTATTAAGAGGAATGTTAGTTACAAGAGTAAGGAAGTGATCTGTAAATTATATAATTCTTATGTTCGGCCTCACTTACAATATTGCATTCAAGTTTGGTCCCCTCACCTTAGACATGATATTGATATGCTTGAAGGTGTGAACGTAGGGCAACCAAGGTAGGGTGGCCAGACGTCCGGCTTTAGACCGGACAGCCCGCTTTTTTGAGCACTTTGCCCTCCATCCGAAGCCACCTTGAGCCGGACGTTAATTTGTCCTCCTTTTTGGGGTCTGGCTAATAAGAATTATATAAATTACCTCAGGTACACTTAAAATAGCGGGTACTGAAGATCATAATAACCGTTAACGTATTTTTATTATACAGTATGTAGTTGGCAACACTGCTGATAAGCCCCATTTGTTTTCAATTTCATGACTACGAGTCGGACAGTCAGTCTGCCCCAAGGAGTAAAAATTAATATTAAATATTAATTTCTTTCAGTTATATATATATATATATATATATATATATATATATATATATATATATAAAATGTTATATATATATATATATATATATATATATATATATATATATATATATATATATATATATATAAAAAATGTTATATATATATATATATATATATATATATATATATATATATATATATATATATATATAGGGTGTCCCATAAGTCCGGCATCATAGAAAAAATAATAAAAAAAGGCAAAACAAAAGCTTTTATTTACAGAACGTGCTCAATATGTCCACCATTGTTTTCAATACACAAATTCAGACGTGATACCCAGTCAGCAAGCACACGGTGAATGATGTCAGGAGTAATTGTGTTACATGCCCCAATAATGCGCTGTCGCAAATGTTCAACACTCCTAATTTTCTCTGCGTATACCAGCGCTTTCAAGTGGCCCCAGAGATAAAAATCTAGTGGCGTGAGATCCGGGCTTCTAGCTGGCCATTCCACAGGCCCTCGACGTCCTATCCAATGACCAGGGAATTGTTGGTACAGGTATTCCCTTACTTGGGTGCTGTAATGTGCAGGAGCGCCGTCTTGCTGGAACCATGTTGGGAAATTTCTTTCTTCGTTCAAGACACTGGGAAATGCTTCTTCCTTGAGCATACGTAGGTAGGTGCCTCCAGTGACATGTTTATCGAAAAAGAGGGGGGCCTATGATGCGATCCTTCCAAATGCCACACCATACCATCACCCGAAATGCACCTTGTTCCTTTGAAGAGGTATACCAGTGAGGGTTTTTTTGAGACCAGTAGCGGGTGTTCTGTCGATTTACCTCACCATTTCCATAAAAAACAGCCTCGTCACTGAAGAGAATGGTGGACGGGAAATTGGCAGGCATTCCGAGCATAGACATTATGGCCTGTAGAAAGAGAAAAATATGAATTATGGTTTGTAGAAATAGAAAAATATGAATTTCCCCTATGATGCCGGACTTAGGGGACACCCTGTATATATGTATATATATATATATATATATATATATATATATGTTAACGTACGGCCACATACGCAGTGTCCTCCTTTTTGGAAATTTGGAAATGGCCACCCTAAACCAAGGTTATCCCTAACCTAAGATTGGAATACAGGGATAGATTAAAGGAATTTGGTATGTTTAGTTTTGAGAGACGTTGTATGAGGGGAGATATGATACAGATGTTCAAAAAATGTTTTCAGGTTTGGACAATTTAGATGTACATAACTTTTTTTCACAAGATACTGAGAGGATAAATCGTAGGCATAATAAGAAAATTAGAAAACAGACTTGTAGACTTGATCTACGAAAATACTTTTTCAGTCATAGAGTTGTAGAGTTTTGGAATGACTTGCCATATGATGTGGTAAACAGTAGCGTATTAGTTAATTTTAAGAAAGATTTAGACACTTTCTTGAGTGAAAGAGATAGTTTGTAGATTACATATAGTGTATATTCTTTGCTTCAGTTATATAGGCTACTATGGTGGTAGTAAATAGTTGTATATTAATCAGCTGACTTGAGTTTAACATCTTGCAAAATTTTGTTGTTATTAAAAAATGTAGCTCATGACTTGGATTACCTCGATAGGCCCAAGTGGCTTCATATTTTCCAAATGAAATGTAATGTAATGTAGTGTAATATATATATATATATATGGGAATGAACTCAGAATGGTCCCCTGAGGTTTTTTATGATACACACCGAACGTGCATGGAACAAGGAACTCTTCTGGGATAATTAAATCCACTATAGTCCGAATAAGTAATGGTAAATGACAAATACCATAGTTTTTCTTTTTCATGATGCTAGCCCGACGTGGGCAACGGGTCACTCGCTGAGTTCATTCCCATCTTGAAACGGACATGTTATGTGCCTTGAAAAGTGGACGCTCAATTCTGCCAGTTGAGGTTTAAGTTTTGGTTTTTGGCTAAAAATATAATAGTTACCCCTTTTTCTTTGATGTATTCAATCTGACGTGAAGGCAGCGAGTCTTTTGCTTATATTGAGGTTCTAAATGTAGCAGGCCTAGGTTGCTTTACCCGAGATCCATGTCCCAAAGCTGGATCCTGTCTGTTTTGCAGATAACTGGTGAGGGAAGCTATATTTATGAGACCTCTTCGCGAGTGACCCGTTGCAGCGAGTCTTTTGCTTATATTGAGGTTCTAAATGTAGCAGGGCTAGGTTGCTTTACCCTAGATCCATGTCCCAAAGCTGGATCCTGTCTGCTTTGCAGATAACTGGTGAGGGAAGCTATATTTATGAGACCTCTTCGCGAGTGACCCGTTGCAGCGAGTCTTTTGCTTATATTGAGGTTCTAAATGTAGCAGGGCTAGGTTGCTTTACCCTAGATCCATGTCCCAAAGCTGGATCCTGTCTGCTTTGCAGATAACTGGTGAGGGAAGCTATATTTATGAGACCTCTTCGCAGCGTTGCCATCCAAAAATAATGAAAATCTGAAGATTGGTGTCAAAATATCTGTAGAAATCTGTAGTTTCAATAAAAATATCTGTAGACAAAATCTGTAAACTACCATTTGATTTTAAAGTTTATTTTTGTAAGTAACATATACAATAATATTCATAATTCCAAACAGAAATACAAAAATGGTCAATTAAACACAAAATTTAGTGAATGAAAGGTAGATAAACTGAATATTTTAAACCAGAATACTATTCAAGCTACGTCTATAGGCCAGTTTAAGAATGATCTAGAGTTATTCTAAACAAAAAGCAGCAAATAGAAAGAACAAGTATACAGCAACAAAATAAGGATGCATATATACAAAATGGAAAAAGGAATTCAATAAAATACATAATTTTTTGCTGTACTGGAATTATGGAATGAACATTATCATTAACAACAACAGGGCTATTTATCATCTGTACTGTAGATTCCACCCTTTGCTTTCTTTAGCGTGGCGTGTTTATGTTATGTTGCCACTCTCTATGACAGGTGGCGCACGAAAATAATTTGTTGGTTCTCATGGAGAAACTCAGTAATATTACTGTAATATCCAGTGTATTCCGTAGTGGTTAGTAAAAAAAACCTCAATCTTAGAAATCGGCAAATTTTGCCCTTTTTGAAGGAAAATCTGAAAAGAAGCATAAAAAAAATCATAAATTTTAGAAATCTGTAGATTTCGCCCATTTTGGAGGAAAAATCTGAAAATCTGAAACAAAGCATAAAATCTGTAGATGCACAGATAAATCTGTAGAAATGGCAACACTGCCTCTTCGCGAGTGACCCGTTGCAGCGAGTCTTTTGCTTATATTGAGGTTCTAAATGTAGCAGGGCTAGGTTGTTTTACCCTACCTAGATCAATGTCCCAAAGCTGGATCCTGTCTGCTTTGCAGATAACTGGTGAGGGAAGCTATATTTATGAGACCTCTTCGCGAGTGACCCGTTGCTCACGTCGGGCTAGCATCATGAAAAAGAAAAACTATGGTATTTGTATTTGTCATAGTCCACTATTCGGACTATAGTGGATTTAATTATCACAGAAGAGTTCCTTGTTCCATGCACGGTCTGTGTGTATCATATATATATATATATCCGAATTCCAGGAACTCGGTCCTTTTTAAGGACCGTGAGCGGGAAAGTAGGTCCTTTTCTCAGTGAGGACCGAAATGAGGAGCGACGGTCCATTTTTAAGCAATTACGGACGGTCTTTTTTAGTGATTTTAGTGTGTTTAGTGATTATTTGAAGTTCTAAAAAAGATGGATCGTTTCCTCCAGAAGACTCAGAAAGAGACTGAGACTGAAACTTGTTTCAACACCTGGCACCATCCAGTGCCCAGAGCTGGGCAATAAATACATTGAATGTATTTAAATACTAAATACTAAATACATGGGAGAAATGTATTTAAATACTAAATACTAAATACATTTTACGAATGTATTTAGATACTAAATACAAAATACATCAATTGTATTTAAATACATTTGTAAATACATTTTAAATACATACAAATTTTAACATATGCATTCACTAATTCACTAAGCCATGACACGCACACGATAAAGAAATCAACCGCTTTCGACTAAGAGTGGCACACAACTGATTGAACTGACACGTTGAAACATGAACCATGCTGTACTACACTGTCGACGCGTCGTACTGTGCTAGTACAGAACGTGTATTAAACCAGTAAAAGTATTTACATTTTTATATTTTGAGTATTTAAATACATTGTATTTAAATACTATATTTAAATACATGAAAAACAATGTATTTATAAATACAGTTCTAAATACACAAATGTATTTAAATACGTATTTAAATACAAATGTATTTAAATACTGCCCAGCTCTGCCAGTGCCGCCGTGGAGAGGCTCTTCTCTTTGGGGAAGGACGTCCTCAAGCCGAAAAGGTCAGGGCTCAGTGACAGCCATTTTGAAATGCTAGTCTTCTTGAAGGGAAACTTAAGCATTTAACTTAATAACTTTTTTTCATCATTTATGTATTGTATTAATTATAATTTACGTTAATAAAATTAAAGATTTCCGGTGTCTTTAATTTCATTTTTCATTTTAATCAAATTTTTCACTTATTATATATAAGGACCGAGGACCGAGTCGTTCCTAGGTCCTATCTTCAGAAAGGACCGTGACCGGGACCGTCGGTCCAGTGAGGCAAGGACCGGGACCGGGACCGTCGGTCCTTTTTGAGGCCCGGGTGCCCACCTTTGTGTATATATTATATATATATATATATATATTGAGGAGACAACAATGCCAGGAAAGAAATACAAAAAAACTGGAGAAAATCGATTGGGAAATACAAACTCTGATAAAGGGCCATACATAAAGGGAAGAGGAAAAGGCGGTAGAAGCAATAAAGGAAAATCCAAAATACTTCTGCAGCTATGCGAAAAGGAAAACAAAAACGCGCGCTGCTATCGGGCCCTTAAGCAGGGCCGGCGCTACCCACTAGGCAAACTAGGCGATCGCCTAGGGCGCCAAAATCTCGGGGCGCCACACAAATTCTGAACAACCTAGACAAAATTACTTAGTCCAACTAAAAAACTCGAAAACTTAGTAATAAAGGGAGCAGTGGTTAAGACTGATGATAGCACTGTTGAGAAAAAAAACTTTGTTGGAAGTGTTTTATTAAAAGAATGAGAAAATTTCGTTCTCACAAGAAGCAGCGACGCTTCGGGGTAGGGTGGAACTTCCACTCTCTCCCCGACACTCCCCCGCTCCACCCCACCCCGTCCTCCATCCTCCTCCTCCTCTGTCCCGCGGGTGACCTCACCTTTTCCCACCTGCCCCTACCTTCCACGAGGAAGAGAAGGAAGGAAGAGGAGGAGGAAAAGGTAGGGGCAGGTGGGAAAAGGTGAGGTCACCCGCGGGACAGAGAGGAGGAGGAGGAGGAAGGAGGATGGAGGACGGGGTAGGGGTGGAGCGGGGGATGGTCGGGGAGAGGGTCGTGTGGTGTTATGACGTCACATGATTTGGCGTGGGTGAGTGTGGAGTGGAAAATGCAGGCTCAGTCATTTTCTTAAAGTGGTCAGAGTAACAAGTTTCAAGAACGGTTCGTCAGCAGCATGCCAAACTGTAAGTTGAAATTGTTTTATTTCTGTAACGTAATTATCTGATTTTTCTTGTATTATAATATGCATATTCTATAATGTTTCACTTAGTTTTTCTCTTTTATATATTTGTTGAAATAAAAGCAGGGTTAGGATATGTATGGGATAAAAACGTGTTTATAGGTATAGCGAGTTTTTCTTTTTCAATCATCTTGGCGCTTCTCGTCAGATTTTATCATAATATAAACCAAATTGATTAAATATGTAGAGTCCACAGCGGATACCATCGAGGGCGACCGCAGTCATACGCGTACATTCATACGTATATTACGCGCCTACAGTGGACACTGTGGACTTTTAAAGGCTCAATGGGCTCCTAGTAGATTAGGTATTCGTATTATAAAATAATGAGAGAGAGAGCGGTGATGGGGGTACGTGTTGACGGTGCCGGGTATCTAGTTCTCAGCATCTTTTCCCACTGGTCAAGTTTAGTAGTCTACTGAACGTAACTGAAGATGTTTATCGTAACAGTATGTTGTCAAGTTTTTAATCGAGGATTAGTCGAGTATTAAGTCAAGTTTTCGCGTGAAAAAGAATATAATCAGGTCATCCCATAAGTAATGTCGTTGTTTTACCTTTATTTCCAAATGAAAATAAAACTGCATCAAAATAAATTTTAATACATTTTATATTTTCCTTCACTTTCTATGACTCTCTGCCACCTCTCTACAAGCATTTCAATTCCATATTGATAACATTCCTTCGGTTTAGAAGCAAAAAACTCGGAGAGGGCAATGTTGATAGCCTCGAAACTTTCAAGTTCTTTCCCGTCAGGATAGTTTTGAAGACTTCTGAATAGGTGGTAATCTGATAGTGCAAGGTCTGGTGAATACGGAAGATGTGGAATTTTTTCCTAACCAAGCTGTTCAGTTTTGGCAGTAGTGATTTGAGCAGTAAGAGGATGCGCGCTGTCCTGTTGAAACACACCACCCTTGCGATTGGCCAAAGAAGGACGTTTTGTTGCTGACAGTAGACTTCGGCTGTAATGGTTTGATTGGGCTGCAACAGTTCAAAATAAACCACTCCTTGAATATCCCACTAAACGCACAGCAAAACCTTCCTGGGGTGCAGATGTCCTCTTGGCTGTGGTGTAGCAGATTCCCCAGCACTAACCCACTGCCGATGACGCTTAACATTGTGATGAAGCACCCAATTTTCATCCCCAGTAATGAGTCGATTCAGAAACGGTGCTTGAAGTTGCCGAAAATGCAATGAAGAGCAAATGTTCACGCGATCTCTACAGTTGTCTGGTGACAACGTATTGGGAACCCATTTCCCAAGTTTCGACACTTTTCCCAGTCGTTGCAGGTGGCGATGAACTGTGGAACCGGTCGAATTTAGTCGCTGGGCAAGTTCTTCAACAGTTACAGCAGGATTTTCTTCAAGTGTAGCTATCAGAAGGTCATCATTGAACTCAACAGGTTGGTCCGAGTGCGCTTCATCAGTTAAGCTATAGCCACCAGACCTAAACTTCTGGAACCATCTTTGACATTTCCTTACATTTAAAGTTTCCTCCCCATAAATATCCTGAATATTTTTTGCGGCTGCAGTCGCGTTATTTCTTTTTCTAAACTCATAAAGCATTATATGCCTGGTGTGTTCCTCTGACACCTCCATCTTATCTGTAAGGGTGAAATAAACGAAGATTGTTAACACGATGAAACGTCACTTAGAATGAGAAGTAACATGTCTAAACACAAAATTCGAGTTTTCCACAAAATATACAGAGAAACATGTGCAAACACGACGCGAGTTTAGCAATGCAAAAAAACGACATTACTTATGGGATGTTAGAAAATCTAGAAGAGGAAGAACCATTGTTGTCCCAAGGCGATATGATGACTAAGCTGATTGATGCAGCATTGCTTGTATATATTAAGTTAAGGCGTGTATATATCCATCTCATAATTGTAAGGTTAGTGAAAAATTCACTTAATAAGAGCTAGCATTTTTGGGCTCTTGTGGCATCAGTGTTTCGGACGCTGGTGGCATCATTTTGGGGCGCTGCGCGTCTTTTCTACTCGTTTGTGGATGTCGTACGTACAGGGTGTGGTCTGATAGAGATTAGAGAGCTCTCTTGCAATTCAGTTTGGTTGTGTAGATACAAGATTGTTGCATCGTGCAATAGTCCAGGTTGCGTTGTTGTTGCAAGGTTGAGAAAGAAGACCATAAATAGTACCCCTTTTGTTTATATTAAATTCATGTAACAAAGGTCTAAGGTAGGCCCGCATCGAGTCAGCAACCCTGAGGTTACAGTGAGGTAGGACCTAATAGGATCTCAAATCCGTAAGTTTTAATTTAGCTTAACTTGGACTTCAGGTAGAACTGGCCCTTTAGAATTTGGCCGTTCATGGCTCAGCTGGGATTTTGAACCCAACAAATAAATAAAATAACATGGTCCTTCAGAACCGGATTCTACCCCAAGACTGAGTCAGTGACTATTTTTCGGCAAAGTTCTGATTGTGCAAATTGTAGCCCAAGTTAGGCCTAGACGGGTTGAGTATTATTGAGTTAAGGTCCCAGGGTAAAAAGTTTGGTCGCCCAATTGCGAAACTTGGCCAGTCGTCTGTCGTTGTTTTGGCCTACATTTTACCGGTTTGGTTAATTTTGGGTTATTATTGAATTAAGGTCCCAGGGTAGAAAGTTTGGTCGCCCAATTGCGAAACTTGGCCAGTCGTCTGTCGTTGTTTTGGCCTACATTTTACCGGTTTGGTTAATTTTGGGTTATTATTGAATTAAGGTCCCAGGGTAAAAAGTTTGGTCGCCCAATTGCGAAACTTGGCCAGTCGTCTGTCGTTGTTTTGGCCTACATTTTACCGGTTTGGTTAATTTTGGGTTATTATTGAATTAAGGTCCTGGAGTGGAAAATTTGGTATTCCATACTAGTGTTTGGTTAGTACCCCACCCAGCAATTCAGTTTATTTGAAAGTAAAATTTGCGTTTGATCAGTTTGGTTAAGTATTTCTGCCAATTCAACTCATTTGGCATTGAGCCCAATTGTTGTTTGCATTGAAGATGAGTGCATCTGAATTGAACAAATTTATAAAAAGGAGAAGCGCCTACAAAGGTCTAATTACAAAGGTCATTGCCACTATAGATTCTGCCATAGAGCAAGAGGATTTACGCTTAGTGACTGCGCAGCTTTCCATATTAGAAACTAAAAAGGTTGCTTTAAGTGAGGTAAATGTTAAAATTGAGGCTCTTATAGAAGAGGATGAAATAGAAAATAACATAATTTACTTTGAAGAGATTATTGATGATATAATTAACGTAGGCCTCCGAGCAAAAGAGTTTAGTAGCTCAGTACAGTTAGAGACCAGGTCTGATAATGAAACACAACACTCAACAAATGATGTTTGTGAAGTTAAGGTTAACAGATATGTAGTTCAATTACCGAGGCTTGTACTCAAAACATTTTCTGGGAGTATTCAGGAATGGCAAGGATGGGCAGACAGTTTTCAATCAGCAGTTCATTCTAGTCAAGTGTTAAGTGCCGTGGAGAAGTTTAATTATTTGCGGGTCCCTCTTGGAAGGGGAGGCAGCAAAGACTATAGCAGGATTAGCATTAACAGAGGCTAATTATAATGTGGCTTGGGATATATTAAAGAAACGGTTTGGTAAGCCAGAGATCTTAATTAAAAGCCACCTCCGTGCACTTTTAGCTATACCTCCTGTTAATAATCCTAATAGTGTCAAGGAGTTACGGCAGTTATATGATGAATTTGAAATTAGAACTAGGTCCCTGGACAACTTGGGTGTAGGAATGGAAAAGTATGGTATAATGTTGGTTCCTACACTGGAGTCTAAATTGCCTAGCTCAATTTTGTTTGAATTAAGTAGGGGACACTCTGCAGAACATGTGTACATCCCCCTTCAGCAGATGTTAAGTCTTTTAGGCGCAGAATTAGCAAGACGAGAGGGAGTTGAGTTTGCACAGTGGGATGGTAAACAAGGGGACAAAGGCAGGCACAGCACCAAAGTTTCCACAAAAAGGAATAGCCCAGGTACAGTGTCAGCTCTACATGCATCCTCTGAGAATAAATTAAAGGGAATCAAGGAATGCATATTTTGCGAAGGCAACCACAAGTCATATATGCGAAAAATGCTCTGTATGAATTGGTCCACAATTAACCCACCCCTTATATCTCCAGTCTAACTATAGAGTAGATCAAGTCTAGCCTAGAGGGGTCAGCCTAGAGATTCCGGAAATGGTCCAGAGCGGGCAGATAAATTGAGGTCCACAGTAGGATTCCTCACAAGATTAGGTTAGGGCAATCTACCTTCACCTTTGTTAAGCTATGAGTTGATGCTGGGTCTTAGGCCACAATGTAGGCCTAACTTGTCTGACCCAGCTTAATTTAATGTTATTAACTGTCTGGTGTAAAAACTCAATTAGTCACTTACTTTTAGTTATTGGAGTCTCTCCCTTCTCCGGTTGTCTCATTGTCGAGAGCGTACTTTGCTGGTACGTCCTCTCGCCCCGTTCTTCGTTTTCCTTCTCCCTTTGTTCTCCTCTTCGCGGGGCTTCTTCTACCAGCGTTGTCTTGGTTTATTCCCGGTTGGTTGAGCGGTAATGTATCTCCATTACCGAGCACGCTCCTCCCACACAGTATATAAATACTAGTGTGGAGAATAACTCTGGTGAGCAACCAATTGGTTTCTTCCACCCAGTTATTGACATAAAAGGAATTTAATAATTGTTAGATTAACTACCTACCTACTCAGTGAACCATTTTCGTTACCTCCCAACTACCCACTCATCGGTTTTCCATATACTGGGGGCCCCGGGAGATAAAAATTTTGGTGTCATTGTCACCAATTTTTGTCTGAGTGTAGACTAGCTAACTATTTAACTGTAAATGCCTGTTAATCTGATTAACAGTGCCTATCCTCACCTTCTCATGGAGAAGGTGTAGCATTTAATTAGAAGAGAAAATATACATCCATAGGATGAAACTGTCTATGGTCTTTACCATAAGAAAAGAAAAAATGAAAGTTAGAAGATAAAATTACAATTCCCCAGCATCTATTTTTTGTTGTAAAAATAGTCGCGCCTTTAATGCTGTTTGTCGCTGAGGTCTTGTGTCTTTCAATGTTGTAGTAGGATGCGTTACCACTCCTACTGTCAAAGGAATAGTTACTGGAAGTTCAGTGTCTCCAGTTGTTACTGTCAGTGGAGAAGGTTCTCCAAAGTCCATTGTTTTGGGTCCAGACTCTAAAGGGTACAAAAGAGAAATGTCTTTGTTGTGTCACCCGTTGAAGTCCTTAATTTGACCACTCTTGTTACCCCGTCTGCCCCTGGTCTGAGTTCTGAAACTCTAGCCAGAGGCCAGTATTGTCTTGGAGTACTGTCATGTATGAGAACAAGGTCCCCTACCTTAATTGTGTCAGACCAATCCTTCTTAGTCATTTGTTTATGTCTCTCCCTTAGACCCATCAAGTACTCAGTTTTCCACTGTTTAATGAAATGAGCTTTAACTCTAGTTAAATGTTGTAACTTAGTCTGGAGCTCATCATGTCGTTGAGTCCAGTTTGGGTCTTCTGAAGAGTCTATATTGTAGTCCGGCAGGAGACTAACTTGTTCTCCCCGAATCAAATGATTTGGAGTTAATGGTTCTGGGTCATTAATGTTGTCACTCACATAAGTGAGTGGTCTATTGTTAATGATGTTCTCAATCTCAGCCAGGAGAGTGAGTAACCCAAACAAGTGTATCTGTTTTTTGCCAATTGCTTTCTTCAAGCAATTCTTTACTGTTTGTATATTCCTCTCCCAGATAGAACCATACCAAGGAGAGGCAACCGGAATATACTTCCACTTTATGTTTGTATTTTGTATATACAATTGTGTGATTTCATTGCTTAACAAGTCGTGGATGACTTGTTCACCAGCTTTGAAATATGTAGCATTGTCAGTCCAAACTGTCTTTGGTACTGAATGTCGTGCACAGAATCTCTTAAAGACAGCAACAAAAGATTCTGCTGTAAGGTCCTCCACAACATCCAAATAAACAGCTCGTGAGGCAGCACATGTAAACAGTACAATGTACATTTTTTGTTCAGTGTCACCCACCCTACAGTCAATGCTCCTGTATAGTCAATGCCTACAGTCTCAAAGGGTCTGTTGAGAGTAACTCTCTCCTCTGGCAAAGCAGGAGGATTTGGTTTCCTATAGGGCCTAGCATGAATACGCCTACATGTGACACACTCACTCAGGACTGTTTTAACAGTGATCCTTCCCTTGGGTATCCAATAAGTTTTTCTTAATGTAGTTAGTGTCTGTGGTACCCCCATATGATATACATCATTGTGTGTTTTTCTGATTATTAATGTTGTCAAATAGCTAAATCTAGGTAAAAGGATTGGATTTTTGCTTTTGTATGACAGTTTTGATTTGTCTAATCTCCCTTTACACCTTAGAAGGCCTTCCTCATCTCTGAACAAGTTTAGATCCACAACTACTGATGGTACAGGTTCTTTTGTTTGTTTCCCATTAGTTAAGAATTCTAACTCTTTATTGTACTCTTTTTGTTGGGCTTGGCCTATCCAGTATTGGGTTGCAACTTCTGTATAATTATGATTATTTTTATTTAGCTGTTTGTTAATTGTAGCTAAACAGTTGTGAGCAAACCTCAAACAGTAGGCTGTCACCCTGACAAGTTTGTTGAAATCAGAATACTTTTCATAATTAGTGATTGGTTCAACCTTTTCATTTGAAAAGATTAAATTTAATGTCAAGTTAACTTGTTCCACAGGCCATTGGTCTGTATTACAGAGCCACTTAGGTCCCATAAACCAAGTTTTGTTTGACTTCAACAACTTGTAGGATAAACCTCTGGTCAGAAAGTCTGCTGGATTCTGTTTAGTTGGAACATAGTGAAAGTTTACTTGTAGGCTTTCATTAGCGTCAGCTATTTCTTTTAGCCTATTTCTTACAAAGATATTCTTACTATTAATGATATCATTCCGTATCCAGGCAAGACAAATCTGACTGTCAAGCCAACGTGGATATTAGTTATGAACACATCATAGTAAGCATCCTTAAGCAATGAAATGGTTTTAATGGCTAATGTAGCAGCCAATAGTTCCAATTGAGGTATGGTTCGGGTAGGTTTGAGAGGTGCAACTTTCCATTTTGCATAAATTAGATGACTTTCTGTAGGGCTTACAAGATACGCACAGCACCCATAAGCTTGTGTGCTTGCATCAGCAAACACATGAAGCCTCTGGGGCTTATCCCTAAACCCACAGCACCTTTTTATTTTAATGTTCTGCACTTTTGTTAAATCAGTAGCTAACTTCTTCCAAGATTTTTGATTTTCATTTGTTATTGGATCATCCCACCCAACATTTGTCCTCCAAATTTCTTGGAGGAGAATCTTTGATTTTATTGTTGAAGGCAGGAATAGACCCATAGGATCAAAAATTTTGGAAGCCTCTGATAATATTTGTCTTTTAGTATTTGCTTCCTCATCAAGTTTAAAACCTTTAGTACAGATTGAATCATGACTGTTAGAAGTTGCATCCAAATACCAGTTCATACCTAAAGTTTTAACTCTGTCTGATGGCTCAGTAAGACCATTATTATCCTTTAAAATCTTTTTGTTTAAATCCTCATCATTTGAAATCCACTCTCTAAGTTCAAAGTTACCTTGTTGCATAATGTTTTGAGAGTGTTCATAGACTTCAGATAATTCAGATTTGTTGTCGTTGAGCCTATTAGATTGTCTACGTAAAAATGTTCCTTAAGGAAGTTCAATGTTAGAGAGTTATTAAACTGGTTTAAATGATGTCTAATTGTCAATGCTAATAGGCTAGGTGAGCAATTGGCTCCAAACAACACAACATTAAATCTATAGGTTATGAACCCTTTATTCAAATCAAATGGATCCTTGAACCATAAGAACTAAGTTGGTTCTTATCATATTCATTTTTAAGATTTATTCTCAAAAATGCCTTTGAAATGTCACTTTGTACAGCATATTTGTCTAACCTGAACCTCAGTAAGATCTTCACAAGGTCAGAAATGAGATTAGGACCCTCAATCAAGCAATCATTCAAACTGTGTTTATCACTGTCTTTGAGGCTACAGTTATATACTACTCTGAGTTTTGTTGTTGGGGCATCTTGTCGATAAACCCCCCTGTGGGTTAAATAATGACAACCATCTTTTTTAAAAGGGTTATTTGTTACTTCTTCAATGAAGCCTTTCTGTAGCTGTTCTTTGAAGACATTATTATATGTTTTTACATTATTATCTTGTTTGAGTTTTTTCATTACTTTATATAAATGTCCTTTAGCTACTTTGAGATTGTCTCTTAAAGTTGGACAATTTATTTCCAAGGTAACTCAATAAAATAACTATTGTCTTTGCACTGAATGGTGTCTTCAATCTTTCTACCATTAACTGATCTTCTGAAGTTTGATTTGTGTCATGTATACCCACAGATTCTAGCAACCATAAAGTTTGAATTGCCTCATCCAAAGTTTCATTTGATAATGATGAATTAATGTTCTCAGTTGAGATAATATTATTCAAAGTGTTGCTATTCTTACAGGTGTTATGTAGGACTGAGTTGAGGCACATAGTATTTGTGGTCATGAACTGTTTTGGTTTAGGTCTAGGTTATTCTGAGAGGTCACCCAAAGGGGCTATCCCTGATGGAGTCTGAATAGCTATACCATTACCTATCTCTACTATGCCCTTATGAATAAGATTAATATAATCTGCCCCTATTAGCATTTCAATGTTAGCTACTGTGTTGTTAGTGATATGTCTATCAGCTATTTTGTAGTGTTTTCCCAAATGATTTATGGTTTGTTCTAGTTTGGGTATAACCAGTTTGTTTTGTCCTACTTTAGAATAATAACTGCTTCAATTTTCTTGAATTTACTTTCTAAATGTAGTTCCAGGTCAATTGTCTTATAGCTATTTTTGTCCATGTTATCCTTAACAAAGGACGCAATATTGAGGTTTTGTTCATTCGGGTTTGGTGTCAAACCCAATTTATTAACTACATTTTTTGAAACAAATGTTTTGTTGAGAACAACAGTCTATAAGACATCTCACTGGAGTGGTACTACCCTCACTATTCACTAAGTCCAAAGTAATAGTTGGTAAAAGAATCTCAGTGTTTCTTGTTACATTGTTTGAACAAGCAGAATGTCCCATGAAAGTGGCATTTTCTTGATTACCTTGTTTGGGGGAGGTATCTTTTGAGTTTGAGTATTATTGTTTGGACACTTTGGTGAATCACACATTGATGAGACATGTCGTAAACTTTTACAAAACTTACACTTGAATCTTAACCTAGATTTACAGTCTTTCTTATAATGTCCCTGGCCAGTACACTTTTTACACAGGTTCAACTGTTCACATCTTTTAGCCCTTTGGTTAAAATCTGAATATTTGTCACACCCAGTACTACTGTGTTCATTACTTGCACAAAATTTGCAATGTGGTGTGTAAGTTGAGGCAGCAGTTACATTAAAGTTCTGTAATGTAGGTGTTCGTGTATTATAGTTGGTCACATTTGATTCTCCAGTATCAAGTTTGTCTGTTTGGCTGTAGCTAGTTGGTCTCTGGGAACAGTCTTTGGTTTATCCATAGTCTGGGTCTTATGTGTTGGAAAATCTCTCAAGTTGTAATTAATTAGGATATTGGGGAAGTGTTTTCTTATTTGTTCTAAATTAGGATAATTTTCTCCCGTCTTTAGAATTAAAATATCTTTAACCCTCGAAGGAAGGCACCTAAGTACTATGCTTTGTATAAGCCAAGATGAAGTTTTAATATCTATCTCATTGCTAACCAGTTGTCCTATAATAGCTTCTAATTTGTATAAAAATTTCCATATCACTATGGTTATCTTTTATGGGTGCAAATTCAAAAATTTGTTGAGATAATTCATATACAATCATATCTTTATTAATGTAATTACGTTTTAAAAGATCAATAGCTACTTCATATGAATCCCCTACGGCTGTAAATAGGCTATTAGGTTATAGGCTGGGCCTTTAAGGGAACTAGTTAAGTAACTAAACTTTCAACAGTTGAAATATAAGGTTTATTACCTATTAAATTCTCAAATTTGTCAATGAAAGATGGAATTGTACCGTGTCCCCTTCAAATGTTGGTACTAGCAAAATGGGTAACTGAGCCCTCAATTCTTGTGACTCAGGATTTTGCATGCCACTTAAATTTTGTTGAAGGTTAGCCCTACTTTGATTAAAATCAGAATTAGGTTTTTTTGGTGTTAAGTCAGTCAACCGAGACCGTAGTCCCTTATTTGCTGTTCAATTGAGCTTACCTGATCATCATCATCAGCGTAAAGTCTATCAATTGTTCTTCAGCCATTTCGGATTCAACTAACTCTGAAATACTCTCATTAATGGTATTATTTCCTTCTTTTTAATTTCTAATTTAATAATTACTCTCTCTATATTTTCCTTACCTGGTTGTGTAATATTGTTAAAAGTGTTCACAGCCTTTGTAACAGCTCCCAACTTTGCCCCCCTTTTCTTTTTAACTTTTTCAATTCTGCACTGTCCATGTCTAAGTCAAAATTGTTTAACTGGGGATCGTAATGAAATAGAGGACAAGAAGAAATTACCAGAGAAGAGAGAGAACAGACAAAACAGTCAAGTTTAAATTTGGTTTAATCCCCCCCAAGTACTTGTGTGTCACTCAGGTCTAAGCTTATGAGAGAATGAGACTCCTTAAATGTAAATGTTTCCTAGTTAGGCCCTAGGTTGTAGACCTAATTAGGCTTGATTAGGTTAGGCTTAGGCTAGACCATTTAGCCTAATTCTGCAATTTTTGTTAAGTAAGGTTAAGGTTTGTAATTTCCCCACACACGGACCACCAATGCAAAAAATGCTCTGTATGAATTGGTCCACAATTAACCCACCCCTTATATTTCCAGTCTAACTATAGAGTAGATCAAGTCTAGCCTAGAGGGGTCAGCCTAGAGATTCCGGAAATGGTCCAGAGCGGGCAGATAAATTGAGGTCTACAGTAGGATTCCTCACAAGATTAGGTTAGGGCAATCTACCTTCACCTTTGTTAAGCTATGAGTTGATGCTGGGTCTTAGGCCACAATGTAGGCCTAACTTGTCTGACCCAGCTTAATTTAATGTTATTAACTGTCTGGTGTAAAAACTCAATTAGTCACTTACTTTTAGTTATTGGAGTCTCTCCTTCTCCGGTTGTCTCATTGTCGAGAGCGTACTTTGCTGGTACGTCCTCTCGCCCCGTTCTTCGTTTTCCTTCTCCCTTTGTTCTCCTCTTCGCGGGGCTTCTTCTACCAGCGTTGTCTTGGTTTATTCCCGGTTGGTTGAGCGGTAATGTATCTCCATTACCGAGCACGCTCCTCCCACACAGTATATAAATACTAGTGTGGAGAATAACTCTGGTGAGCAACCAATTGGTTTCTTCCACCCAGTTATTGACATAAAAGGAATTTAATAATTGTTAGATTAACTACCTACCTACTCAGTGAACCATTTTCGTTACCTCCCAACTACCCACTCATCGGTTTTCCATATATAAATGTGAGGTGGCTGAGGCTTTACCCCTTGAGGAGAGAAAGGACAGGGTAACTAAGTCCACAGCATGTTTTAAATGTTTTTTGAAAGGTCATAGAGCAAGGTTTTGTAAGTTTAAAATTTTGTGCAAAAAATGTCATGGTAGGCATCAGCCATTATTGTGTGAAAACACTCCTAGTAGGCCTGCCCCAGAAGTAGAGACATCAGTGGCACATGCCACTGCTATGCAAGGGAGTAAAAGTAAAGGGGGATTATTGCAAACAACTGCAGCCTTATTAATTGGGAATGAGGGAGAAGCTACTGTAAGAGTGTTGTTTGATAGTGGTAGCCAGTGTAGTTTTATTAAGACCAGAATTCCAGAAAATTGAAGTTTAAAGAACTTAAGAGGGAAAATTTAAGAATTTCTGGGTTTGGGGGTTCCGTTCAAAACCGAATCAAATTTAAGAAGGTAGAAGTTTGGTTAAGGGGTTGTTACCGCAAAGTCCCACTATCAAGGTCCAAGCTGTAGAGATTGAGGAACTTTGTGCTCCAGTCACTACTTGTTTAGATATGGCATGTGTCCAAGAATTGCAAGTTAAAGGAATTAATTTGGGCAATAATAAGTTTGAGGGAACAGAAGATATTAGTCTTTTGATTGGAGCTGACTATTATTGGGACTTCATCACTGGTAATATTGTCCGTACATCTCAAGGCCCGGTAGCTATTGAAAGTAAGCTAGGCTGGATGCTACATGGTAGTTATTGCAATGAAATGGAAGTTAAGGCTCTCTTTTGTTAAGATTGAGGAGAACAGCCATGGTCTGGAAAGGCATTTGAAAGCGTTTGGAACTTGAATCTATTGGCATAAAGGACAACCAGGCAAGTACAGTGAACAATGATGTTTTAGAGCAATTTGAAAAAGGGATTGGGTTTAGAGATGGTTGCTATGAAGTTGGCCTACCATGGAAGGATTCTTGCAAACCCGGTTCAAACCTTCAGCTAGCTAATCGGAGGTTGGAGACTTCATTGTACAGGCTAAGAAAAAATGAGTTGTTAATTGAATACAATGAGGCCATCCTAAGTTATGTAAGGGAGGGCTATGCTGAAAGGGTGCAAGGTGAGCTGGTGAGCCAGGAGGCACATTATCTGCCACACCATGCAGTGGTACGGCGAGACAAAACTACCACCAAATTGAGGGTAGTTTTTGATGGCTCAGCCAAGGACAAAGGTGGTGTGTCCTTGAATGACTGTTTGGATGCTGGGCCAAATTTAAATGCAGATTTATTTTCCTTGTTACTGAGATTCAGGTTTGGTAGAGTAGCATTGACTGCAGATGTGAAGCAAGCCTTTTTGCGGATAAAGTTAAAACCAGAGGACAGAGATGCAGTAAGGTATCTGTGGGTGGATACGAAAGACTTGTTGGAAAATGAACCTACGGTTCAAGCATATAGAATGAAGTCAGTGTTGTTTGGCCTCAGCTCTAGTCCATTTCTGTTGGCAGCTACTATGCAGTACCATTTTAAGAAATATTCTGAAGTCTATCCTAACACTATTGACACATAAGGAAAAATTTTTATGTTGATGATTTGCTGTGTTCCGTGGATAATACAGAAATGGCTAAACAGATATTCATGGAGGCTAGAGCTATAATGAGGGAGGCTGGCATGGAGCTTAGAAAATGGCAGACCAATCATTCGCAATTACAAGAGTTTATGAGTCATTCCTGTGTAGTACCTGATGCAGCAGAAAGTATTGAGGATTCTGGTATTAAGGAGTTGTGGGCAATAGATGCAAAGGTGCTAGGCATTGTTTGGCAGCAAGATGATGATTTGTTTACCTTCAATGGGAAATCTTTAGTAGAGCTGGCTGAGAATGAGACAAGGTGGACAAAACGTACAGCTCTTAGTTTGGCTTCAAAGGTCTTTGATCCTCTTGGATTCCTGGCTCCATTTGTGATAAAGTCAAAAATTTGGTTTCAGAGCCTCTGGGAAATTGGACTTGGTTGGGACAAGAGTTACCTGATCATATGGTGGTAAAGTGGAAATATTGGTTCAAAGAATTGGCACATCTTGGAGACATTGAAATCCCAAGATGGTACTTTGGAGAGTTGAACAATAGTCCAGACAATTTGGAGCTGCACATCTTTTGTGATGCAAGTGAGGAAGCCTATGCAACTTGTATTTATATAAGAGGCGCATTGCAAGAGGAAGTAAGTTGCAGGTTGGTTGCTGCAAAGAGTAGAGTAGCACCTTTGAAAAGGCTTTCTGTTCCAAGGTTGGAATTGATGGGTGCCGTTATTGCTAGTCGGCTTGCAATTACAGTGCGAAAGTCTTTGGCCCTCTATGAAATTCCAAGCTATTATTGGACAGACTCCACTATAGTTTGGCACTGGTTAAGAAGTCAGGCAAGGAAATGGAAACCATTTGTTGCCAATAGGGTGGAGGAAATTCAAGCGCACACAGATCCCAAGCAATGGAAGCATTGTCCAGGCATCCAAAACCCCGCTGATTTACCAACACGAGGAATTTCAGTGAAAGATCTTTCACAGTCAAGTTTGTGGTGGAATGGGCCAGAGTGGCTAAAACTTGGAAGTGAAAACTGGCCTTCTAATCAGCCTATTGTAGGAGAATGCCAGGCTGAAGAAGCATGGGTGAGTGAGGTGAGAAAATGCGCTGTGAACAGTTGTCAAGTTATGCAGCAGGACCCCATATTGAGGCTTGAGGACATTAGCAGTCTGAAAAGATTGTTAAGAGTGACAGCATGGGTATATAGATTTACCAACAACATTAAGGGAGAAACAAGAAGGGAAGGAATTCTGAACAGTAATGAGATTCAGCAAGCCAGGAAATACTGGGTGGTGTATATATGCAGAAGGAAAAATTTGGTGAAGAGAGAGAATTGCTCACCAGCCATCCATTACAGGTTCTACCAACACATTCTGCGCTCAAGGGTTTGGATGTGTTTTTGGATCAGGATTTATTGAGAGTAGGAGGTAGACTACAGTTTTCTGGGCTTCCAGAGGAGAAAAACATCCAATTTTGCTACCTTCTGGGGGGCACTTTGTGGGCCTTTTGATCCTGGATACTCATCATAAGCTGTTACATGCTGGAGTTAGAGAAGTGATAATAGAGATCAGACAACAGTTTTGGATTCCCAAAATTAGACAAGTAGTAAAAAAGGTCTTGCATAAATGTGTGGTTTGCAAGCGTTGGAGTGCAAAGCCTTATTATGAAAAGGTGGCTCCACTTCCAAGAGAACGGTGTGTCTATACTGCCCCATTTGATGTAGGGAGTAGACTTTGCAGGTCCAGTCTATGTGTATGAGCAAGGGGAGTCTAACAAAGGTTATATATATGTCTTTTCACATGTGCTACCACCAGAGCAATCCATTTGGAGTTGGTAAGCAATTTAAGTAGTGATGTATTTCTTTTGGCCTTTAAAAGGTTTGTGAACAGAAGGGGTTTCCCAAATAAAATCATATCGGATAATGCAAAAACCTTCAAAAGGGCTGCAAATGAACTCCAAGAAATTTGGTCCTTGCTAAAAGAGGAAGGATTCCAATCCTACTTTTCACACCAAGGGGTACAGTGGGAGTTTATTGTTGAGAGAGCACCATGGTGGGGAGGATTTGGGAAAGGCTAGTGAGAAGTGTAAAGTGTCCATTAAAGAAACTTTTAGCTAATGCTCATTTGAGCAAAGAAGAATTCTCTACTGTTTTATGTGAAGTAGAAGCAATGGTGAACAGTAGGCCTATCACTTTTGTTTACAACAGTATGCAGGATGCAGAGCCATTGACACCAAATCATTTTCTTTGTGGTAAACGATTAACATCAAGCCCCAGTGTGCCAGAAGACTTGCAGCCTATCCAGAGCACTCAAGGAGAGTTAACCAGACGGTTCAGGTACCTTGAAGAGCTACAAGATCAGTTATGGAAGAGGTGGCAGATGGAATACTTGCCAGAACTCAATTATTACCCATCAGGCAAGGTAAAGGGCTCCAATGCAAATTGTATCAAGGTGGGAGACGTGGTAATGATTGGGGATGAAAGACCAAGGCAATGCTGGAAGCTTGGCATAATTGAAGAGTTGTTTGTTGGCAAAGACAATTTAGTTAGGTCTGCACTGGTAAAGACTTCAGGAGGAAAGTTAAAGAGACCTATACAAAAACTCTATGCTTTAGAAATCAGCAAAAACACAGATAGTCAAGATGAAACATTTGAGTTACAGCCTCATGGAGAAGGCTTGGCTAACCTTGCGGGAGGTAACGACAACAATGCCTCTTCGGTGGGGAGTGTTAGAAAATCTAGAAGAGGAAGAACCATTGTTGTCCCAAGGCGATATGATGACTAAGCTGATTGATGCAGCATTGCTTGTATATATTAAGTTAAGGTGTATATATATCCATCTCATAATTGTAAGGTTAGTGAAAAATTCACTTAATAAGAGCTAACATTTTTGGGCTCTTGTGGCATCAGTGTTTCGGACGCTGGTGGCATCATTTTGGGGCGCTGCGCGTCTTTTCTACTCGTTTGTGGGATGTCGTACGTACAGGGTGTGGTCTGATAGAGATTAGAGAGCTCTCTTGCAATTCAGTTTGGTTGTGTAGATACAAGATTGTTGCATCGTGCAATAGTCCAGGTTGCGTTGTTGTTGCAAGGTTGAGAAAGAAGACCATAAATAGTACCCCTTTTGTTTATATTAAATTCATGTAACAAAGGTCTAAGGTAGGCCCGCATCGAGTCAGCAACCCTGAGGTTACAGTGAGGTAGGACCTAATAGGATCTCAAATCCGTAAGTTTTAATTTAGCTTAACTTGGGCTTCAGGTAGAACTGGCCCTTTAGAATTTGGCCGTTCACGGCTCAGCTGGGACTTTGAACCCAACAAATAAAAAATAACATGGGATGACCTGATATCTTTTGAGGCATATGTTAATTTTATACGTTCGCGAATAACTAAAGTGAAACATTTAAAATTTTGCCAGATAACAGATTTACTCGGCGATATGCATGATCATAAAACTATATATTTCTTAATAAAAACACACTCTAATAGACAGAGTTTACTTCCACAACAGTTTCGATGCCCACTGCCATCCTCTTCGGGTGGATACAGAAAAACGAATGAACCAAAACGAGAGGGAAAACAGTCCAGGGACCATTAAGAAATTCACACCTAGGTTAGATCTCGTTCTCCCGACACTGGAAGGTAATAATAATAAATGTTAAAAAATGTAAATGCAATAATAAATGCAGTAATTATGTCAAAATAATAGAATCTGTATGTATAGAACGAGAAGATAGGTTTAATTTGTGCGAATGTAGTTGTAAGCGGGACCCTTTAATAATTTAGGTAAACCTAAATAACATCTGATGTAGGTTAAGTGCTATACACAGCAGACAAGCATATCCTTAAAAATGACAAAAAAGTCTGAAAACTTGAGTGTAATTCCATCTGTGTTTCATATGTAGCTACAGATGTATGGTATTACAGTTCTCTCATGCCTGGAAAGAGGTAAATTGTAGAAGATTTTATTATTATACATATTATATTATTAACAGAAATTTGTGTTTTATTGACATTTTATTCACTGACTTTCTGTGATAATAATTATATGGAATTATTTGCATGAATGAAAATATGAAGCCACAAGATGAAAATGTACATGTTGTCAACGGTTTTTCGAGTTGCAGAAACAATATAGTAGCTAACAGAGTTCCTACATTACCTTATCAAAACTTATTGGGCGGGGGCGCACTTTGAAGGGCTCTCCTAGGGCGCTGAATACCCTGGCGCCGGCCCTGCCCTTAAGAAAAGGAAACAATGAACTAACAGACGATCAAATATCTGAAACATTTAGAGCCCAGTATGAATCGATATTCAGTACCCCAAAAAGTGACAAAGCGATACCTAACAAAGATGCATTCTTCAAAGAGAAATTGCAAGGAGAATGTATAACAGACTTTGATTTTACCCCAGAAGATGTAGCGACAGCTATAGGACAAATGAAATCACATTCAGCTGCAGGTCCGGACAAATGGAACTCACTATTAATTAAAAACTGTAAAAATGAAATAGCTACACTTTATACTGGATATGGAGAAGGTCCCTAGACACGGGGGAAATACCGAGCATCTTGAAAAGAGCAAACATCGTCCCTATATACTGTATAAAGGAGGAGATAGATCTCAAGCAGAGAACTATAGACCAGTGTCCTTGACGTCTCACCTCACCAAAATTTTTGAAAGAAAAGTCAGAGAGAAAATCTATGACTTCTTGGAGACATTGGAAAGATTCAACGAAAATCAACACGGATTCCGATCAGGAAGATCATGCCTATCACAACTTATAGAGCATAACAATATCCTAGATGCACTTGAAATCGACTACAGGTGGTCAAAATTCAAGGTGTATCATCATCAGAATCAGAAGTACGCAGCTCAGTGCCAAAAGGTACAGTGCTGGTCCCACTCCTGTTCATTATCATGCTAACAGACATAGACAGTGGAGTAAACAGCAACAGTATAGTAACATCATTTGCGGAAGATCAGCAGAAAAAACAGCGATGCAAACGAAGTAGAGGCCTTGCAGAGAGAGACAAACAAAATATACAAATGGTCAGAAGACAATATGACATTATTTTAACACCGAGAAATTTCAGCTCTTGAGATATGGTAGAAATGAGAAACTTAAACAGACTGCATATTATGCTCCAGATAGACAAGAAATTCAGAGAAGCACGAAAGCGGTCGACTTGGGGATAATAATGATCGAAGATGCCAAATTCGAGACACAAAATCAGATAGCAATAAACAAAGCAAAAAGAATCGCGAGACAGGTACTAAGAACATTCAAAAGGAGGGACAAGACAGTAATGATTCCTCTGCTGAGAACACTGATCATACCAAAACTTGAATACTGCTCAGTTTTGACGTCCCCACAAAAAGGAAGAAATTAATAAACTAGAAGAAACGCAGAGGCATTTCACAGGCAAGATTGATGGCTGCAAAGAACTCAACTACTGGGAAAGACTAGGCAAACTAAATCTGTACTCCCTGGAAAGAAGAAGAGAGAGGTATACCATAATCTACATATGGAAAATGATCGAAAAACTGGTACCAAACCTCAAACAAACCCAATTACCACCCAGACAACGCTGGAAAATAGGAAAGGCAGAATGTGTAGCGTTCCCAAATTAAAGGCCCGACAAGGGACCTCCTCATCTCTGAAGGAAAATAGCTTGGTTATCAGGGGTCCAAGAATTTTCAACCAGCTTCCAAAGGACCTCAGAAACATTACAGGGGTCAAAGTTGAAGTCTTCAAAAGAAGACAAGGTGCCTGGCTCAGGACGGTACCAGATGAGCCGGGTGTACCTGGCTATTTACAATGGAGGGTGTAAGAGAGCAACTCGCTCCTCCACCAAGCCAAGATAGTCAGGGGGCTTACTCATATAATTGTTCAAATCATTCCAAAAGTGCCATTTTTGGACCACAGGTAGCTATGACCATACTAATTTGAATGTTTGCGGGAGCCAAGCTGGGCTCCCACTGTGGCGGCCATATTGGCCAAATCAAAATGGCCGCTGTCCAAAATGACATCCACTTGAGTACCAATACTAGTACAGGTTACATAGTTAACTTGATAAAAAATAAGAGTCAGCATCAACATCTTTTGCTATTAAACTTTAGTATATACGCAAGTACAATCTTCTTTATTCCTTTTACTCACAGTACTGCATCTCATGATAATGTCTATCCAATAGATGGCTGTTCACTGATTAATAGTCGTCATTGTTCAGGCAGCCACCCTCACACTTGCAGAGTGTCGTACATCGAATTCCAGCACTACTGCATTTGCAATTCCCTCTGCAGGCTTTAGTGCATCCGCAATGAAGGAGAAGAGCACATGCCTTACTGGCATCAGCGAGAGTTGTCCAGAAAGGGAGCCATTGGTTGCTGCGCTTGTCATATTCCCATCCCCATTTATCAAAAGCAGGGAGTGTCTGATGGCATGTGGTTGACTGCTTCCACACAAAACTTGCCTGCAACAATGACCTCTTGATATGCTGGAAGAGGGCAGCTTGGGTAGGTGGTATGCTGTCCAATGATCGACTGCCACTAGAAAACAGATGGTGCCTGGCTACGTTTACAGATGCTTGTCCACATGTTTTACTGTACATGAGCACAACAAACCTCTCAATGTGTGTCATTTCAGGAGATACTAGACTGAAGGACTCGGGGTCTTCAGTCAATTTGATCATGGTTTCAGTTAAGTTTGGTGTATTATTCCATGCAGTCCATGCTGTCTTCTTCCCACATCCAGGAAACTGAGACGTAGTGTCGCAGCCTGTTAGTGCATGGAACAGAGGTAGAGCCAGCGACTTTGATGGACCAAGCTGTGATTGAATGCTGTGCACTGGGATGTCTCGGTAATATTTGCCACTACCAAAACCAATCCAGAGTTCTGTTAGGTCAAGCTGTTGAAAGAAAGCAATGGCAAGAACGACTATGTCACTGTCAACAGTGCGGATGAATGCTTTCTTGTGACCCTGAGATGATGCGTGAGCAAGATGCAGAATGATTAGCTTCATCTTGATTGATTTGTGAGGAATGATAGCTTTGTTCTAGCACAGCACCCACTTTTGCCTTGTGGCTAATGAATACATCTCTTCCCTGTGCATAGGAAGCCCACTCAGGAAGATGCTCAAGCAGATGGTCTTTCAATCTTGTTGCATGAGGTTCTCTACCAGAACAGGGATGTCCTAGATCTGACATCATTATCTTGTACATTTCCCGTAAGTCAGACAACTTGTGGACCTCAGACTGAGAGTCATCCACAAATGCCACTAACTGTGCTATGACCATGGGATCAAATGGGGGAGGCTTGGGTTCACTTGAAGATCGACGTTCAACTGCACGAGCTCCATCACGAAGCCGCCAATAGCATTGTACATGATAACATGCATCCATTGCATGTGCATCAGAACCTGCAGTCAAGCGCCCATATAAATGCCAGTTGTTAGTTGTTTTTGCCTAATTCTTCAGATTTTGATCAATGTTGTCACTTAAGGCTCTATGAAGATCATTTGATCCTCACCCAGACATATGATGCAAAATAATGTTTCTGGAGGTGATCCGTAACTTGATCTGAGTTTCTTCGGACTTATCCCAGCTGCACATTCATCTTGCGTGGCCACTTTTCCTCGTGCCCGCTTTACCCTGTAACTGTTGCATGCACTCCTACAACTTTTATGATACACTGCAGCATGTGATTGGAGGGTTGCTGCAATTCCTGAGCCATCATCGAGCTCACTAACCTTGATACCAGATGGAACAGCATTGAGCTGCACAAAATCATTCAGATCTCTTTCAAGAGATGAATATCCCTGTTCTTTTGGCTGTTGTAATGCTTCGTCTTTGCTGGACTGACATAGGCAACACAGTGTCCAATTAATTCCAGTTATGTTAGTAGACATGTTGAGGTATTAATGTTCTACTACACACTACTAACTACACACTAACGAGATCTTCATATCTGCAGGCCTGAAGAGACTAGAATGTGAAGAAGACCACCACCGCATAGACTTGCTTCAGAGGAATACAGGTATGCCAACACCTGCAAAAATAATAAAAAATAGATTAATAGTGGACAAAATGTCAGTAGAAATCCAATGTAAAAGTTAATATAGCTGTTACAACCACAAATCTAAGTGCAATAATTATGTATCATGATTCAATTGACATAAAATGTACATTTCTTATAAAATAATATCAAATGTGGATATATACAACCTGACGTATATTTTGAATTAAAAAACAAATATCAGAACTGGATTCTCTATACTCAAAAACATACAAAAAGTGTCATTATTTGCTGTTCTACTATGATTGGTTGTTATTTTATCGCCCAATGTCAGACCAGATGGCGGCCATCTTGGATTCGTCCATAATGGCCGCCACAGGGAGAGCCCATGTTGGCTCCCGCATAAAAATGAATGCTTATGGTCATATCTACCCCTGGTAAAAAATGGTACTTTTGGAACAAAGGGAACAATCGGGGTGATTTTTTGGATTAAGCCCCCTGACTAAGACTAGAGGCGGGACCATCAGCTTGACCTTCGTGTGAAGAAAGACCGGCGCACGGAACCCAAACAAGCTTATATATATATATATATAATATATGATACACACAGACCGTGCATGGAACAAGGAACTCTTCTAGGAAAATTAAATTCACTATAGGTCACTCGCAAAGAGGTCCCAAAAATATAGCTTCCCTCATCAGCTATCTGCAAAGCAGAAAGGATCCAGCTTTGAGACAGGACCTAGGGTTTAAAGCAGCCTAGCCCAACTACATTTAGAACCTCAATATAAGCAAAAGACTCGCTGCCTTCACGTCAGATTGAATACATCAAAAAAGGGGTAACTATTATATTTTTAGCCAAAAACCAAAACTTAAACCTCAACTGGCAGAAATGAGCGTCCACTTTTCAAGGCACATAACATGTCCGTTTCATGATGGAAATGAACTCAGAATGGTTCCCTGAGGTTGTATATTTTTGGGACCTCTTTGCGAATGACCCGTTGCCCACGTCGCGCTAGCATTATGAAAAAGAAAAAACTATAGTATTTGTCATTTATCATTACGTATTTGGACTATAGTGAATTTAAATTTCCTAGAAGAGTTCCTTGTTCCATGCACAGTCTGTGTGTATCATAAAAAACCTCAGGGAACCATTCTGAGTTCATTCCCATATATATATATATATTATATATATATATATATATATATATCATAAATAAAAATGTAGTTAAAAAAGGTAATATATACATCATTTTACACAACTTAACGTTTCCTTCATTTTTGAAAGCGTCTATTGTTTCTTGATATTATCTAAAACTATTAGATAATATTAATAATGTTATTCATTATGTGCTAAGTTGTTAACACGATTAAGAAAGTGAAGGCGAGGCATATGATGAGAAGAGATCCCCGCATGGAAGATATGGCAAGTGCCGGCCGCCAGGAATGCCAACTTGACATGGCAGGAATCACTGATAATTGTAATGATGGTGCAGTGGTGGACGAGCTACTATACTTTATTGCCAACAAGATTGATTATCTGGATCCTGTAACTATTATTAAGTTACGTGTTGATTTTTACAATGATGAAATGAATTGAACGCTCAAAGAAATTGATGTTTGATTTATATGCTAATAACGACACGAATTAGTTAATTAATAGGCACATCTCTTCGTCTGTTCAAGTTTCTCTTCTTCACTATCCTCGTTCTTGGTCACATCGACCACCACCATTATATTTATGGTATATACCCTTGGTTTTGTTGATATAGTGTATATATCGAATTGAGTCAGGGTTGGAGCTAGCTAGGGGCAGGCGGGGCAGTGCCCCGTGGCCCGGGCCTTTGGGGGGCCCGGGGTCGTTGATAACACCTTGGCAAGGAAAATTAATAATTCGCTGACTTTTAATCTTGGTAAAAGTCAAAACTTAAAATTATGTCATTTCTTATTTAAAAATAGTCAAAAAACCCCAAAATAACGTCTGTTTGTCTACATATTAACTATATCTATAAGAAAAAAGCACTTATTTAAAAAAAATGGCAGAAAAACGGCTTCAAAACGTAAAAATGTGTTGTTTTTTTGGCATATTTTGGAATCTGCGCTTTGTTATGACGTCATATGAAATATATTATATTGTGATCCAGTTTCAATCTTTGCTTGTGTGTCAGTAAGTATGTTATTATAAGGCTAAAGCAGTTTCAAAGCTTTGTGTTAGTCCGTGCGTAAGAAATTTAGGCTCAATTGAGTGACTTAATTTAGCGTTCAGAACTTCAGACCCAGTTCCGTAGTGTGTATAGTGACTATAGTGAATCACTGTGTATATGCATGAGTATACCACTTTTGCACTAAACTTTATTGTTAAAATTAATAAAGTTTTCAACTTTCAAGGCATGTCAGAGTACAAGCATAAAAGTGGCTTTAGGGGGCCCGTAAATAAGTTTTGCCCCGGGGCCCGTGACACTCTTGCTCCGCCACTGAATTGAGTATAATTACATACCTATAATATTTTTTGTAACCTCGTAGGAAGGCTTAAAATTAAGGTTTTGGTTTGAATTTATTAAAAGCATTTATTTTATTAGGGGACCTATTCCGGGCTTATGTTTACCAACAACACTCGCTTGGCTGAGTCCAAACATCTGTTCTCTTCGTACATTTGTGTTTCTTCATTAGTATCTGTTCTTTCTTGATCACATCCACCATTCTGTCATGTTTTATTCATTAAAAATGTTTGATTTAATTGTTTAGTGAAAAATCACATTTGGGTAACTGTTTAAATTCAATATTCGTCAACAATTCCAATATGAACAATAATAATTTAGGTTATTACAATCAGTTATTACATTTGTTATTTCTGCCAAAGTAAATTTCCTCAAAACATTTTAGTTAATTGAAATAAAATTGTGAAAAATAATGAAAACAAAGTTTTAACATAAATTAGAAAACAAAATTAATTAAAGTAAAAAGTAGTTTTTGATAATCTTCAGAAACAAATAGATGCTTTCAAGAATGAAGGAAACATTAAGTTGTATAAAATGATGTGTATATATTAGCTTTTGTAACTACAGTTCTATGTATGATGTGTGTGTATATGTATACATTTTGAATGAACTTACTAATTTTACTAGAAATTGAAAAGAAAAAGTTTACCCTAAAAATATGAAAAGTATTTTATTTTACACTTTCATTCTTTTTAATTTTATATAAAAAAATTATTTTGTAAAATTTCAGAAAACTTTCATAAATTTTTAAATATTTAAATTCAAAAATAAAAATTAACTTTAAAATACAAAGAAGAAGAAACTTTAAATCTTATGTTTGTATGTATTAATATATTTTGAAGCTTCATTGGAAGCAAAATATTAAAAATAATTGAAATTGTTGTAAAAGGAAATAAGTGAGTACTTATATATGTTGTTTGGTAGTTTTATTTTAATCTTCTTCACAAAGCGACCAAAGTATTCTACAGTACTTAAGTTTTAGCGAGGTCATGATCTACAGACTCAGACTGTACAATTGCTATGTTAGATTAAATATACGATAGAATATTGGTTCCTGCTTGGTAAGATTTAAGTAATGTAGACTACTTTGGTAGCTTTGTAAATTCGGGTTAGAGTTACACTGACTCCTAATAGATAGGATAATAAAACCCACTCTAATAGACAGAGTTTATTTCCACAACAGTTTCGATGCCCACTGGTATTCTCTTCGGGTGGATACAGAAAAACGAATGAACCAAAAACAAGAGGGAAAACAGTCCAGGGACCATTAAGAAATTCGCACCTAGGTTAGATCCCATTCAACCGACACCGGAAGGGTTATGTTAGAAAGATCCACTAAACATGAAATGACGGTTAAACTAAAATTTTTATATTTTTACAATATAAAAAATAGGCGTCCCATTTTTGGGACAATGGCCCAATACAGAAACTTCAGTAAAGGTTAATGTAAAAACTCAAAATCGAAGAAAACTTCCTTTATTCTGGAATAATTGTATATAAAATATTGCAGTGATATCCTTTATAATAAGATACTAGTTTATGTAACAGAAAAACAAAATAATAGTTACTTTGTGTATTGTAAAGACTGCAATTTTTTATTTTTATACCCCATGATGAACAAAACTGAAATAGAAAAACATCTTTCTTTTGGAATAAATGAATGCGAAATATTACGCCAACAATCCTTTTACCAATGGATAAGTTTGAGTACTGGATAGCCATAAAAATTGTTTACTTTGTATGAAAGTATGCAAAGCATCGATCATGCAATGGTACATTGGCACAATCCACCACCACATTGAAAAATTTGACTTCCAGCCTCTTTAAGGCTTCTGTAAATGGTTCGTCAGGAGCTTCGTAAGCAAAGTGCTTTTTTGTGGATCTGAGCCTCTTTTTCTTCAGCACAGCCTCCACATTCATTTCCTCACATATGTCCTTAGCTACGACTTGTGCTGCAACAAAACCTGTGTTTCTGTAGCTGGTGAGTGAGTCTTTTGTTTTTGTGAGGAGGTTGACTGCCACATCAAACCGCATTGTAGGAGACTGCAGAAGTTTGTTCACATGATTAACTGCATAAAGAATGTCATACCATACTACTGTGCAAATCTGAAAGCGATAAGACCCTACCTCCTCTGCAAGTGCTTGTGCTTCAGTCCTGGCTATGGCATCTGTGGCATTGTTTCTGACTTCCAACAGGGCCTTTCTGATGTTGTGGCTCTGGTATCGCATAGCCTCATTGCTCTTAAGCCGGCTCTCCCACCTGGTTTCACTCCAAGACTTGAGTGTTATGTTCACGTGCTTCTTTAGGATTGTCCATCTCTGTGTAGCTGCTGCAAAAAGGTTATACAATTTTTGTACGTTGCCAAAGAAGCTGATGGCATCTGTGGAAGCTTTAGCTGCATCAGCCACTACAAGATTCAGAGTGTGAGCCCACATGGAACATAGAGTGCACGACAGTTCTTCTCTAATAACCTTGCCTGAACACCTTTGTTCTTGCCCTTCATGTTCGCTCCGTTGTCATATGACTGTCCTCTGCAGTCTGCAATCATCAAAGTGAATATTCAGTTCATCTAGTCTCTTCAGAATCAGAACTAATAAACCCAGGCCTGTACTTTCTGAAGCCTCAAGAAAGCCCAAGAAGTATTCTTTTATTTCTGGTACTTCACCCATTTTAACAGTTCTGATAATAATCGACATCTGTTCTTGGTGGCTTATGTCTGGAGTGCAGTCTAAAATGAGTGAGTAATATTTAGCTTGTTTTATTTCTGCAACAATGGCATCCAAGATCTTCCCACTAATGGACCCATTGAGCTCATTTTGAATGATGTTTCCTAGGTGAATTGAATGACTATATTGGCCACTTTTGACTGCTGATGTGTTGTTTCATCACTGGATCAAATTTGGCAAGCAGCTCAACTTCCTTCAAGAAGTTGCTATTGTCTCGATTGTACAATGTAGAGGAAGACCCCCTGAAAGCAAGGTTTCTCTCTGCCACCGATTGGATTATACTTACAAGACGTGTGAGAACATCTCTCCAGCGTCTTCGCTCTACCTCCATTAATGACATTTCAGTTTGGTCAATGGTCCTCCCAGTTTTTAGCCGCAGTTCCAGATCCTTCCATATTGCCATGTTATCTGCATGTTCTGAACTATTTTCATGGCCTTTCAGAAGCGAACCAACGTTTATCCAGTCTGAAAGTCCATCCGTAATTAGTTTGTACGACTTCCTTGAAAATAACTTGCAGCAGAAGCAATAAAGAGCATCATTCCTTCTAGAGTACATCAGCCAGCTTCGCTTTATTTTTCCCCATTAATTAATGTTTTGTACATGTAATGGTGATGAACGCTTCTACCGTCCTCTCTTTTAGGGAATGTGAAATCTGGACTGATTTGAAATGGTCCTCGAGACACCAGATCTGTCTTCAAGGCATCTGACAGGACAACTGGCCAGTCATACGGATCAAGCGGTGGAGTAGATCTTGGTTCTTGTTGCTCAGTATAAATGCCTGTGTGTGGTGTTTGAAGCTGAACAGAAGATGGGCCACTTGTTGGTTCATCAGGCTCTACTTCTACTGGTGTTTGAGGTTGCATAGAGGATGGTCCTGCTGTTGGCTCATGATGCTCATCAGGCTTTGCTGAGGATGGCTTTTCCAAATATTTCAGTAGTGCTCCTGAGAAGAACATAACATTACATATTCTGTTAATTTTTGCTAAAATACTCTTTCTTATCTTGTTTGATATATAATTGATCTGTGTGAACAGAATTTGAAGTGATGTGATCCATTAAATTTCACATTTCGAAATATAAATATTACAGAGACTAGCTTACTCTACAGTCTACACGATTCCTGAGCACTTGCCTAGCTTCATGGTCTACCTAACCTAGTTGCCTGAACTGTAATCATAAGAATATACAAGTGGCACATCTCACCTGTGACCTGTGCTACTGGAAAGCTTCTCCTCTATTTTCTTCTTTTTCCGTTTTTCAGCTCCTGATAGATAATGTCATTTCATTTTCCAAGATGCACGAAGTCACACCTAGTTAACCACAACTAATCTGCTAAATAATAATAATCATGATAATAATGATGATGATGATAATAATAATAATAATAATAATAATAATGGACCTTTTCCAGTTTGTGTACCGTTTTTCATATAATTTATTTTTGCTTCTTTTCAGATCAAAATGAGTGATAATATCAATCTCTTTAGTTAGGCTTATAAGGCTAACTAACGAAAATATCACGACCTAACCTAACCAGTCGTTAGGTTAACTGTACGCCCTTGACGATTGGTTAGGTTAGGTCATGATATTTTCGTTAGTTAACCTTATAAAGCAAAAATAAATTATATGAAAAACGGTACACAAACTGGAAAAGGTCCATAATAATAATTATTGTTATAATTGTAACGTTAATCAAATACATTCAAATAATCAGACCATTTAGGTTTTAACCAACAAAATTCACATTATCTGAAAAAGATGAGAAAAGAATTAATAAACTTGAAAACATAACGAAAATAATCCTAGGTTTTAAAGTGTTACAAAATCTCTTAATAATTAGTAAATTAGTGAAATAATGTTTTACAATACTAGGAAAATTAAGCATTTAGGAAAGTATAAGCATATAGTAAGAATAAAGTTAAATAATATAGAAATAAGATCTCACAATAGTTATTTATACATAACGACCAAAACGTTTCGTTTGTCTCCGTTTTATCACATTTGTCTTATACAAAAACTTTAATTAATACGACAATAATAATAATAATGATAATAATAATAATACAATAATATTAATAATAACTTCAGCTATATTCCTATTCTTGCCCACTGAGGTATGACCTGGGAGCCTGTCTAGGGGCCTCCTAGTAGCAGTGGGGCCCTAAGCGGCCGCTTAGTCTGCTTATGCCAGGAAGCGGCCCTGGGTATGGGAAACATATTAGTGAATTAAAACTTGGTTTGAATTGGCTAACTGGAATAGAAATTTGTGTAGACAATAAAAAATTTGTAATCCTGTGTATCTATATACCTTTTCAGGCAGTTGATAATGAAGAAGATTATCTCATTAAATTGGGGCAGGTCAGCAGTATTATTGATGAGTTGGGTACGACATGTGTAGCTATTACTGGTGACTAATGCTAATGTGCTTAATGATAATTCTTTGTTTAGCAACCACTTAAAAGCCTTCTGTGAAGATAATAACTTGACCCTTTCATCCATGTGTAGTCTTCCTGGTGATAGCTTTACTTATGTTAGTGATAGTTGGCACACCACCTCATGGTTGGATCATTGTATTTCAGCAAAGGTGGGCAGGACCGAGTTCCAAAAGGACCGAACTCCAGGAACTCGGTCCTTTTTAAGGACCGTGAGTGGGAAAGTCGGTCCTTTTTAAGGACCGTGAGTGGGAAAGTCGGTCCTTTTCTCAGTGAGGACCGAAATGAGGAGCGACTGTCCATTTTTAAGCAATTCCGGACGGTCCGGTCCGGACGGTCTTTTTTAGTGTGTTTAGTGATTATTTGAAGTTCTAAAGAAGATGGATCGTTTCCTCCAGAAGACTCAGAAAGAGACTGAGACTGAACTGAAACTTGTTTCAACACCTGGAGGAGACGAAGAACCTACTGATGTTAGTGCTTCAACTTCAAGTCAAGCACAACTGGAGCTCCCAGCGGAAGAACTGAACCCGGCAATCCCTGGCTGTACCTGGACAAATGCTTTGAATACCTGGGCCCCAAGGGTGAGCAGAACCTGGAGTACAAATGCTTGCTGTGCCTGCCGAACAAGAACATCCTCTCGACAAGCAACAAGAGCCAAAACAACCTCAAGCGACATGTCTCCAGGTGCCACCCTCACGTCCAGAACCAGTTCGACCAGTGCATCAAGGACGGGGTGGAGCTCCAGAAAAAGAAGAAGCGGCGAGGAGACCCTCAGGAGCGCCCCGACGACAAGAGGCAGAGGACCATGGTTCAGCCGAATATACGGGAGGCCATGGCTGGACCGTCCAGAGTCACCAAGGCTCTCTTTGAAGAGAAGGTCAGTAAATTCAATTAAAATCTTACAACTTTGTCTAGAAGTATTTATAATCATTAAATTACACTCAAATGTCAGTCAGTTATGATGAAACGTAACAAATTTTTATTTCTTTTTAATTAGTTGATCACCTTATTTGTGGGCAACATGTTGCCTCTCGACGTCGTCGACTCCGATTCGTGGAAGGACTTTGTTAGCACCTGTGTCCCTGGCCAACACGTCGAGGAGATCAAGGCCAAGGTGAAGAAGCAGATGATGTCTATGGTGGAGAGGATTCTGGCAAGAGCGGACTCAGGCAAGGACACCAGCAGCAGCGAGGGTGAGAATGACCAGGACAATGACGACTTCTTTGAGGCTCTCTACGAGGGCGGGGAGAAGACGAAGGAGACCGGGACCAAGTTGGTGGAGACATTTCTCAGCGAGAGGCCTCTGAAACCCTTCATCTTCAACAAGGACTCGTTCCCCAGCCCGGCGTTGAAGGACTTGTTCATCAAGTTTAACACGCCTATCCCATCCAGTGCCGCCGTGGAGAGGCTCTTCTCTTTGGGGAAGGACGTCCTCAAGCCGAAAAGGTCAGGGCTCAGTGACAGCCATTTTGAAATGCTAGTCTTCTTGAAGGGAAACTCAAGCATTTAACTTAATAACTTTTTTTTATCATTTATGTATTGTATTAATTATAATTTACGTTAATAAAATTAAAGATTTCCGGTGTCTTTAATTTCATTTTTCATTTTAATCAAATTTTTCACTTATATATATAAGGACCGAGGACCGAGTCGTTCCTAGGTCCTATCTTAAAGGACCGTGACCGGGACCGTCGGTCCAGTAAGGCAAGGACCGGGACCGTCGGTCCTTTTTGAGGCCCGGGTGCCCACCTTTGTGTATTTGTATGTTCATTATACACAGTGATTCACTGGCCTACTTAGTCAGTGCTCCAGAGAACTATCTCTTAATCTTCTATGGACCTCTTGTATAATGTTTGTACCTGTTGAATCTGAAATAAAGTGTTTGTTTGTTTGTTTGTGAGTGAACACACTGCTTCTAATTGCATTTAAATAGACATAAAGATCCTTTTCAAATGAGTGAAGTATCCCACATACAAAAGTAATAGTAATAGGTGACCAAGTAATAGTAATAGAAGAAAATTAAAGTAATTGTTATTTTATTTATTTGTTGGGTTCAAAATCCCAGCTGAGCCGTGAACGGCCAAATTCTAAAGGGCCAGTTCTACCTACAGCCCAAGTTAGGCTAAAATTAAAACTTACGGATTTGAGATCCTATTAGGTCCTACCTCAGGGTTGCTGACTCGATGCGGGCCTACCTTAGACCTTAGTTACATGAATTTAATATAAACAAAAGGGGTACTATTTATGGTCTTCTTTCTCAACCTTGCAACAACAACGCAACCTGGACTATTGCACGATGCAACAATCTTGTATCTAAACAACCAAACTGAATTGCAAGAGAGCTCTCTAACAGACCACACCCTGTACGTACGACATCCCACAAACGAGTAGAAAAGAACGCGCAGCGCCCCAAAATGATGCCAACAGTGTGACCAAACAATGATGCCACAAGAGCTCAAAAATGCTAGCTCTAAATAAAGTTAATTTTTCACTAACCTTACAAATTATGAGATGGATATATATACACCTTAACTTAATATATACAAGCAATGCTGCATCAATCAGCTTAGTCATCATATCGCCTTGGGACAACAATGGTTCTTCCTCTTCTAGATTTTCTAACACTCCCCACCGAAGAGGCATTGTTGTCGTTACCTCCCGCAAGGTTAGCCAAGCCTTCTCCATGAGGCTGTAACTCAAATGTTTCATCTTGACTATCTGTGTTTTTGCTGATTTCTAAAGCATAGAGTTTTTGTATAGGTCTCTTTAACTTTCCTCCTGAAGTCTTTACCAGTGCAGACCTAACTAAATTGTCTTTGCCAACAAACAACTCTTCAATTATGCCAAGCTTCCAACATTGCCTTGGTCTTTCATCTGTGGGGCCGCGAAGTTAATTTTCCGCATTTATATTATTTTTATATTAGTTACCGACAAACCAATTTTGCGCGTACAAAATTGTATATGTTTTATCATTGTGTAATTTTAAGAATCAGATATAATCTTTATAAATAAGTATTGGACATTAAATATATATATATAAATTTATGTACAATACTTATTTATAAAGATTATATCTGATTCTTAAAATTACACAATGATAAAATATATACAATTTGGTACGCGCAAAATTGGTTTGTCGGTAACTAATATAAAAATAATATAAATGCGGAAAATTAACTCCGCGGCCCCACACTACTGCTCACCCCGAGAAGCGGAGCACGTATATCAAAAGTAGAAATATTCGGGTCTTGATTTGAATCGGATCCTTCGTCCAGCTCGCGTTGATCCTCGGTCGGCCTCGTTTCCGGTTGTTGCGTTGTCCTGCGTGCTCGTCCTGAGGTCTGTATTTGCTACCTCCGAGGTGCGTCTTCCATCGTCCTTTTTCCTTGCATGCTTTTGTTTAAAGTTTGGTTTGGTTGATTGAAGCGGCTTAAAGTTTGGTTTGGTCGATTGAAGCGGCTTAAAGTTTGGTTTGGTCGATTGAAGCGGCTTAAAGTTTGGTTTGGTTGATTGAAGCGGCTTAAAGTTTGTTTGGTTGATTGAAGCGGCTTAAAGTTTGGTTTGGTTGATTGAAGCGGCTTAAAGTTTGGTTTGGTCGATTGAAGCGGCTTAAAGTTTGGTTTGGTTGATTGAAGCGGCTTAAAGTTTGGTTTGGTTGATTGAAGCGGCTTAAAGTTTGGTTTGGTTGATTGAAGCGGCTTAAAGTTTGGTTTGGTCGATTGAAGCGGCTTAAAGTTTGGTTTGGTTGATTGAAGCGGCTTAAAGTTTGGTTTGGTTGATTGAAGCGGCTTAAAGTTTGGTTTGGTTGATTGAAGCGGCTTAAAGTTTGGTTTGGTTGATTGAAGCGACTTAAAGTTTGGTTTGGTTGATTGAAGCGGCTTAAAGTTTGGTTTGGTTGATTGAAGCGGCTTAAAGTTTGGTTTGGTTGATTGAAGCGGCTTAAAGTTTGGTTTGGTTGATTGAAGCGACTTAAAGTTTGGTTTGGTTGATTGAAGCGGCTTAAAGTTTGGTTTGGTTGATTGAAGCGGCTTAAAGTTTGGTTTGGTTGATTGAAGCGGCTTAAAGTTTGGTTTGGTTGATTGAAGCGGCTTAAAGTTTGGTTTGGTTGATTGAAGCGACTTAAAGTTTGGTTTGGTTGATTGAAGCGGCTTAAAGTTTGGTTTGGTTGATTGAAGCTGCTTAAAGTTTGGTTTGGTTGATTGAAGCGGCTTAAAGTTTGGTTTGGTTGATTGAAGCGGCTTAAAGTTTGGTTTGGTTGATTGAAGCGGCTTAAAGTTTGGTTTCTTCGGATGTTATTCTGGAAATGTGGAATTGTACCTCCATGATGGAGAACCATCCTGCGGCCGACGCTTCAGAGAACGTGGGTGGCTTGATGGTGACATGGTGCACTCCTGATTCCATCTTGCGGGAATGTAATTCGGGTCTGCTGCTGCTTCGGTTCCGACCGGCTACTACGGGTGGGCGGCGAAGAGGCGTGGCTTCGGTTTGTTCCGCCCGGCGACTGAAGGATGCTGCTTCCGCTGGCTGCTTCGGGTCACTCCGGCTACTACGGGTGGGCGGCGAAGAGGCGTGGCTTCGGTTTGTTCCGCCCGGCGACTGAAGGATGCTGCTTCCGCTGGCTGCTTCGGGTCACTCCCGGGTCACCAATTGTAGCTGGTTCCTTCTTGGTGCTACTTGTATTTGCCGGGGAAGAATGAAGGATACGAGAGGTAGGCTATCTCTTTTAGGGGGGTACGCACAAAATTGGTTTGTCGGTAACTAATATAAAAATAATATAAATGCGGAAAATTAACTGCGCGGCCCCACACATCCCCAATCATTACCACTTCTCCCACCTTGATACAATTTGCATTGGAGCCCTTTACCTTGCCTGATGGGTAATAATTGAGTTCTGGCAAGTATTCCATCTGCCACCTCTTCCATAACTGATCATGTAGCTCTTCAAGGTACCTGAACCGTCTGGTTAACTCTCCTTGAGTGCTCTGGATAGGCTGCAAGTCTTCTGGCACACTGGGGTTTGATGTTAATCGTTTACCACAAAGAAAATTATTTGGTGTCAATGGCTCTGCATCCTGCATACTGTTGTAAACAAAAGTGATAGGCCTACTGTTCACCATTGCTTCTACTTCACATAAAACAGTAGAGAATTCTTCTTTGCTCAAATGAGCATTAGCTAAAAGTTTCTTTAATGGACACTTTACACTTCTCACTAGCCTTTCCCAAAATCCTCCCCACCATGGTGCTCTCTCAACAATAAACTCCCACTGTACCCCTTGGTGTGAAAAGTAGGATTGGAATCCTTCCTCTTTTAGCAAGGACCAAATTTCTTGGAGTTCCTTTGCAGCCCTTTTGAAGGTTTTTGCATTATCCGATATGATTTTATTTGGGAAACCCCTTCTGTTCACAAACCTTTTAAAGGCCAAAAGAAATACATCACTACTTAAATTGCTTACCAACTCCAAATGGATTGCTCTGGTGGTAGCACATGTGAAAAGACATATATAAACCTTTGTTAGACTCCCCTTGCTCATACACATAGACTGGACCTGCAAAGTCTACTCCCACTACATCAAATGGGGCAGTATAGACACACCGTTCTCTTGGAAGTGGAGCCACCTTTTCATAATAAGGCTTTGCACTCCAACGCTTGCAAACCACACATTTATGCAAGACCTTTTTTACTACTTGTCTAATTTTGGGAATCCAAAACTGTTGTCTGATCTCTATTATCACTTCTCTAACTCCAGCATGTAACAGCTTATGATGAGTATCCAGGATCAAAAGGTCCACAAAGTGCCCCCCAGAAGGTAGCAAAATTGGATGTCTTTTCTCCTCTGGAAGCCCAGAAAACTGTAGTCTACCTCCTACTCTCAATAAATCCTGATCTAAAAACACATCCAAACCCTTGAGAGCAGAATGTGTTGGTAGAACCTGTAATGGATGGCTGGTGAGCAATTCCCTCTCTTCACCAAATTTTTCCTTCTGCACATATACCACCCAGTATTTTCTGGCTTGCTGAATCTCATTACTGCTCAGAATTCCTTCCCTTCTTGTTTCTCCCTTAATGTTGTTGGTAAATCTATATACCCATGCTGTCACTCTTAACAATCTTTTCAGACTGCTAATGTCCTCAAGCCTCAATATGGGGTCCTGCTGCATAACTTGACAACTGTTCACAGCGCATTTTCTCACCTCACTCACCCATGCTTCTTCAGCCTGGCATTCTCCTACAATAGGCTGATTAGAAGGCCAGTTTTCACTTCCAAGTTTTAGCCACTCTGGCCCATTCCACCACAAACTTGACTGTGAAAGATCTTTCACTGAAATTCCTCGTGTTGGTAAATCAGCGGGGTTTTGGATGCCTGGACAATGCTTCCATTGCTTGGGATCTGTGTGCGCTTGAATTTCCTCCACCCTATTGGCAACAAATGGTTTCCATTTCCTTGCCTGGCTTCTTAACCAGTGCCAAACTATAGTGGAGTCTGTCCAATAATAGCTTGGAATTTCAGAGAGGGCCAAAGACTTTTGCACTATAACTGCAAGCCGACTAGCAATAACTGCACCCATCAATTCCAACCTTGGAACAGAAAGCCTTTTCAAAGGTGCTACTCTGCTCTTTGCAGCAATCAACCTGCAACTTACTTCCTCTTGCAATGCGCCTCTTATATAAATACAAGTTGCATAGGCTTCCTCACTTGCATCACAAAAGATGTGCAGCTCCAAATTGTCTGGACTATTGTTCAACTCTCCAAAGTACCATCTTGGGATTTCAATGTCTCCAAGATGTGCCAATTCTTTGAACCAATATTTCCACCTTACCACCATATGATCAGGTAACTCTTGGTTCCAACCAAGTCCAATTTCCCAGAGGCTCTGAAACCAAATTTTTTACTTTATCACAAATGGAGCCAGGAATCCAAGAGGATCAAAGACCTTTGAAGCCAAACTAAGAGCTGTACGATTTGTCCACCTTGTCTCATTCTCAGCCAGCTCTACTAAAGATTTCCCATTGAAGGTAAACAAATCATCATCTTGCTGCCAAACAATGCCTAGCACCTTTGCGTCTATTGCCCACAACTCCTTAATACCAGAATCCTCAATACTTTCTGCTGCATCAGGTACTACACAGGAATGACTCATAAACTCTTGTAATTGCGAATGATTGGTCTGCCATTTTCTAAGCTCCATGCCAGCCTCCCTCATTATAGCTCTAGCCTCCATGAATATCTGTTTAGCCATTTCTGTATTATCCACGGAACACAGCAAATCATCAACATAAAAATTTTTCCTTATGTGTTCAATAGTGTTAGGATAGACTTCAGAATATTTCTTAAAATGGTACTGCATAGTAGCTGCCAACAGAAATGGACTAGAGCTGAGGCCAAACAACACTGACTTCATTCTATATGCTTGAACCTTAGGTTCATTTTCCAACAAGTCTTTCGTATCCACCCACAGATACCTTACTGCATCTCTGTCCTCTGGTTTTAACTTTATCCGCAAAAAGGCTTGCTTCACATCTGCAGTCAATGCTACTCTACCAAACCTGAATCTCAGTAACAAGGAAAATAAATCTGCATTTAAATTTGGCCCAGCATCCAAACAGTCATTCAAGGACACACCACCTTTGTCCTTGGCTGAGCCATCAAAAACTACCCTCAATTTGGTGGTAGTTTTGTCTCGCCGTACCACTGCATGGTGTGGCAGATAATGTGCCTCCTGGCTCACCAGCTCACCTTGCACCCTTTCAGCATAGCCCTCCCTTACATAACTTAGGATGGCCTCATTGTATTCAATTAACAACTCCTCATTTTTTCTTAGCCTGTACAATGAAGTCTCCAACCTCCGATTAGCTAGCTGAAGGTTTGAACCGGGTTTGCAATAATCCTTCCATGGTAGGCCAACTTCATAGCAACCATCTCTAAACCCAATCCCTTTTCAAATTGCTCTAAAACATCATTGTTCACTGTACTTGCCTGGTTGTCCTTTATGCCAATAGATTCAAGTTCCCAAAACGCTTTCAATGCCTTCCAGACCATGGCTGTTCTCCTCAATCTTAACAAAAAGAGCCTTAACTTCCATTTCATTGCAATAACTACCATGTAGCATCCAGCCTAGCTTACTTTCAATAGCTACCGGGCCTTGAGATGTACGGACAATATTACCAGTGATGAAGTCCCAATAATAGTCAGCTCCAATCAAAAGACTAATATCTTCTGTTCCCTCAAACTTATTATTGCCCAAATTAATTCCTTTAACTTGCAATTCTTGGACACATGCCATATCTAAACAAGTAGTGACTGGAGCACAAAGTTCCTCAATCTCTACAGCTTGGACCTTGATAGTGGGACTTTGCGGTAACAACCCCTTAACCAAAACTTCTACCTTCTTAAATTTGATTCGGTTTTGAACGGAACCCCCAAACCCAGAAATTCTTAAATTTTCCCTCTTAAGTTCTTTAAACTTCAATTTTCTGGAAATTCTGGTCTTAATAAAACTACACTGGCTACCACTATCAAACAACACTCTTACAGTAGCTTCTCCCTCATTCCCAATTAATAAGGCTGCAGTTGTTTGCAATAATCCCCCTTTACTTTTACTCCCTTGCATAGCAGTGGCATGTGCCACTGATGTCTCTACTTCTGGGGTAGGCCTACTAGGAGTGTTTTCACACAATAATGGCTGATGCCTACCATGACATTTTTTGCACAAAATTTTAAACTTACAAAACCTTGCTCTATGACCTTTCAAAAAACATTTAAAACATGCTGTGGACTTAGTTACCCTGTCCTTTCTCTCCTCAAGGGGTAAAGCCTCAGCCACCTCACATTTATATGACTTGTGGTTGCCTTCGCAAAATATGCATTCCTTGATTCCCTTTAATTTATTCTCAGAGGATGCATGTAGAGCTGACACTGTACCTGGGCTATTCCTTTTTGTGGAAACTTTGGTGCTGTGCCTGCCTTTGTCCCCTTGTTTACCATCCCACTGTGCAAACTCAACTCCCTCTCGTCTTGCTAATTCTGCGCCTAAAAGACTTAACATCTGCTGAAGGGGGATGTACACATGTTCTGCAGAGTGTCCCCTACTTAATTCAAGCAAAATTGAGCTAGGCAATTTAGACTCCAGTGTAGGAACCAACATTATACCATACCTTTCCATTCCTACACCCAAGTTGTCCAGGGACCTAGTTCTAATTTCAAATTCATCATATAACTGCCGTAACTCCTTGACACTATTAGGATTATTAATAGGTGGTATAGCTAAAAGTGCACGGAGGTGGCTTTTAATTAAGATCTCTGGCTTACCAAACCGTTTCTTTAATATATCCCAAGCCACATTATAATTAGCCTCTGTTAATGCTAATCCTGCTATAGTCTTTGCTGCCTCCCCTTCCAAGAGGGACCGCAAATAATTAAACTTCTCCACGGCACTTAACACTTGACTAGAATGAACTGCTGATTGAAAACTGTCTGCCCATCCTTGCCATTCCTGAATACTCCCAGAAAATGTTTTGAGTACAAGCCTCGGTAATTGAACTACAGATCTGTTAACCTTAACTTCACAAACATCATTTGTTGAGTGTTGTTTCATTATTAGACCTGGTCTCTAACTGTACTGAGCTGCTAAACTCTTTTGCTCGGAGGCCTACTTTAATTATATCATCAATAATCTCTTCAAAGTAAATTATGTTATTTTCTATTTCATCCTCTTCTATAAGAGCCTCAATTTTAACATTTACCTCACTTAGAGCAACCTTTTTAGTTTCTAATATGGAAAGCTGCGCAGTCACTAAGCGTAAATCCTCTGCTCTATGGCAGAATCTATAGTGGGAATGACCTTTGTAATTAGACCTTTGTAGGCGCTTCTCCTTTTTATAAATTTGTTCAATTCAGATGCACTCATCTTCAATGCAAACAACAATTGGGCTCAATGCCAAATAAGCTGAATTGGCAGAAATACTTAACCGAACTGATCAAACGCAAATTTTACTTTCAAATAACTGAATTGCTAGGTGGGATACTACACAACACCAGTATGGAATACCAAATTTTCCACCCAAGTAACTGGCGCACTGGTCTGCAACCTTCGCCTACGAATAATAAACCAAATTAACCAAACTGGTAAATGTAGGCCAAAAACAACGACAGACAAGTGGCCAAGTTTCGCAATTGGGCAACCAAACTTTCTACCTGGGACCTTAATTCATAATAACCCAAAATTAACCAAACCGGTAAAATGTAGGCCAAAACAACGACAGACGACTGGCCAAGTTTCGCAATTGGGCAACCAAACTTTCTACCCTGGGACCTTAATTCAATAATAACCCAAAATTAACCAAACCGTAAAAGTAGGCCAAAACGACGACAGACGACTGGCCAAGTTTAGCAATTGGGCGACCAAACTTTCTACCCCTGGGACCTTAATTCAATAATAACCCAAAATTACCAAACCGGTAAAATGTAGGCCAAAACGACGACAGACGACTGGCCAAGTTTAGCAATTGGGCGAACCAAACTTTCTACCCTGGGACCTTAATTCAATAATAACCCAAATTAACCAACCGGTAAAATGTAGGCCAAAAACGACGACAGACGACTGGCCAAGTTTCGTAATTGGGCGACCAAACTTTTTACCCTGGGACCTTAATTCAATAACAACCCAAATTAACCAGACCGGTAAAATGTAGGCCAAAACAACGACAGACGACTGGCCAAGTTTCGCAATTGGGCGACCAAACTTTTTACCCTGGGACCTTAATTCAATAATACTCAACCCGTCTAGGCCTAACTTGGGCTACAATTTGCACAATCAGAACTTTGCCGAAAAATAGTCACTGACTCAGTCTTGGGGTAGAATCCGGTTCTGAAGGACCATGTTATTTTATTATTTGTTGGGTTCAAAATCCAGCTGAGCCGTGAACGGCCAAATTCTAAAGGGCCAGTTCTACCTACAGCCCAAGTTAGGCTAAAATTAAAACTTACGGATTTGAGATCCTATTAGGTCCTACCTCAGGGTTGCTGATTCGATGCGGGCCTACCTTAGACCTTAGTTACATGAATTTAATATGAACAAAAGGGGTACTATTTATAGTCTTCTTTCTCAACCTTGCAACAACAACGCAACCTGGACTATTGCACGATGCAACAATCTTGTATCTAAACAACCAAACTGAATTGCAAGAGAGCTCTCTAACAGACCACACCCTGTACGTACGACATCCCACAAACGAGTAGAAAGAACGCGCAGCGCCCCAAAATGATGCCAACAGTGTGACCAAACAATGATGCCACAAGAGCTCAAAATGCTAGCTCTAAATTAAGTTAATTTTTCACTAACCTTACAATTATGAGATGGATATATATATACACCTTAACTTATATATACAAGCAATGCTGCATCAATCAGCTTAGTCATCATATCGCCTTGGGACAACAATGGTTCTCCCTCTTCTAGATTTCTAACAGTAATAGTAAGAGTAATAGTAATAGAAGGAATCAAAAGTAATAGTAATAGTAATAGAAACCCAGTAAGCGACCCCATGTCTGATGTATATTACATCACAAACCTGTCGAAATAATTTTGGACAAAGCGTTTTTAAGAGCAAAGTAAATGATAATAATTTAAGCTATAATTTTTTCAAATGCGAAGCAAAAACACTAAAATTTAAATGATTGGTAGCTATGAAGCTAAAACAGTAATTTTTACGGTTAGTCTACTGTAAGTTAACTGTAATCTCTGTATAAGGGACTTATTACTTATTAATGAAATTGATTTATAACGGGAAGAACAGTGTTACCGATTAATGAACAATGAATGATAAGTGAGCAAAACACGTCTAAATCGAGGCTCCTCGATCTTTTAAAACTTCCGGAGGTGGAGAACGAAGACGTTCGAGGTTCACCAACTTTAAGAAGAGGTTTCAAGCCTATATACTAATAAGAGTGCATTTCGTCAGGACTTGGGCAGAGTATTTCCTAAAATTTACTGTGATTTGAAGGAACTGGAATGGAGAGCTGTAGTATAATTATGTGGGCTAAGACTTTTCTTGTGATGGGTTAGCAGAAATTAAACTTAAGGGCGCCGGGCTGGCGGGTTTAAGGGTGGTTTAAAAATTATTGAAATTGGTTTTACTTTGAAGGGAAATAAGTTTATAAAAGAGATTCTATAGGTAAAAGGAACATTTTTCTTGAATTTAACGGAAAATTATGAAGTGAGCAGATTAAGCTGGGATTTGGGTTATAGGTATGTAGGACAAAAGCCCCCTAGGACAAAAGTCCCCTAGGAAAAATAATAATAAGAATTTTTTCAATTATTTTTATTCTTTATTATTTACAGTTTATGAACACTTCTCTGACATGTAAAATGTTACATTTATTATATCATAAGACTGCAATAAGGAAGGCATTCTAAGTATTATACAGCAGCAACACATTAACGCTAATATTTACACAACCATAAAAAATTACATCATAAAAGGATTATCATGCCTTATCTAGGCAAAGTCAGCTTTATAAGTATTATACAGTAGCACACATTAACACTTGCATTATAAATTTATAGCTCACTATTTTACAGGAGCACAAAATTATTTACACAACCATAAAAATGAACATTATAAAAGGAACATCATACCATATCTAGGGAAAATCAAACAAATAAAGCACAATATTAAAAAGTTCATTAAGTGTTAAGGTTCATTTAAAGTTCATTTTACTTCCACCTAATGCTGTGACCTACACCATTCAGAAATTCTTCCAAGGTCTTCCTCTCATTCACATAGTCCAGACATAAGTTCTTCAAACGCTGTTGATGCTCCTTTGTGGCATGTTCCTAACCTAACCTAACCTAACCATTCAGGTAGACAAAACAGTGATCAACTAGGCTAGAGTGAATCAACATAGACAAAAATTATAATATTTATTTAGGATTACTTCATAGCACACGGACAATAAATAATATAAAAAATGGAGGCTTTTGTCCTACTTTGCACTTTAACTGAGAGTTTTCGTCCAGGTTTTTTTTGTCCTAGGGGGCTTTTGTCGGGACCCCGGGTTATAAGAGGAGTCGATTTATATAAACCTATAGTTAATTAACCTTTATCTATGGGAACTATAAAAGAGTTTATTAAAAATTAAGAAGCA
>JAJOZX010008747.1:127500-174539 GCA_023014485.1 Bathynomus jamesi
ATTGCTTTATAGCTTTATAGAGTACGTAAACATCCTAACGATTCAATTATTCATTAAGTAAACCCTATTTAATTAATTAGAAATTCGAGCTATGTTCTGAGGTCTGACCAAATTGAGTGTTGCGTTGTGGAAAATATTAGACCAGGCTCAAATTAAATTGAATATTAGTTTGAGAAGCTATTTACATAACTTACTAATGACATACTTCATTATCGTGTTTCTGTTTTTAATAATAAATTGGTATATTGACATACTGATCGATGGTAGCATATAAAGCTAAAAACTGATCGAAATACACGGATGCCATAAAGCATAGCTACAAAGGACACGGGACCTGGATGATATTGACAGCTAAAAACAGGATTAAATCGTTTGTCACATCATTACTACAACATCGAAGAAAAGAATTCGATTCATAAATGTGTGAAATGAGAATATGCTTATTTGTTAAGACTTTTATCGTGCTAAAGGTTCGCATAACGATCAAAATGATAACAACCTTCATCGTTCTGAAGGTTTACATAACGATCTAAATGACTACATTATGACTTAAGAGCATACTCGTCGAAAATAAATGCGCGGATACACAATGGATTGTCAAACACCTTCGGCCTATTCTTGAAACTTTCAAAAAACATGGCACCTAGTATCAGATCTACTAATAAATTCTACCGCAATTCTCTTCGGATTAATTTGTGCCAACCTATCACGGTGCACATGACAAACCATCAGATGGTTAAGTCTCTTCTGTGTCATAGAAGATCTCAACCAAGTTTTTGCTCTCCTTAAGGCACTGAATGACCTTTCAGCAGAACAAGAACTTGCAGGAGAGATGAGAATTAAATGAAGCAGTTTTTCAACTTCAGGAAAAATACACTTCATTTCTTTTTCATACTTTGAAATACTTTCTGACATTCATCTGCATTTTTCGGGTGAAATTGCTCTTTGCAGAAATTCAGTTGCAATTCGAGAGAACTTGATTGCTTTGGATATTTTTTCAATGCTGCCTTGTCAACTTTATCAGTAAATAAAGAGCTAATCAGTTTGCACATCTGTCGAAATGAAATGCGTTTTCAAGTTTCTCACAGCTGCATCAATACTCATTGCGAAAGTACTCTTCAACTGATGTTATAAAACACTGATGTGTAGGACAATCATCGTATCGTTTTGGAAGTTTCTGGGTCTTGGAAGAGACAAATGTTCAATGCAACATTGATCAAGCTTGTGGTTCGTCTTATCTAATAGTTCTCAATATTTTACTACGGATTGCTAACACTGAAGTTGTTTTACAACCGTTTCTGTTGCTGTCAACATACCCGACACTGTAACGTTAGACCCTTGGAGCTGTTGGATAACCTGTTGGATAACAAGTAACGAGACCTAGTATTGTCTTCGGAGATGAAAAACAAGTTCGCAGTTCATTCGCTCTGAGAAGTGGTTCTTGTTTCAAATTGCTCTGCTGTTTTATCTAAAGTAAAAATCACAGCGTCATAATTCTCGAGAACAGAACTAACAGCTGATAAGCGCGTCAGCCAGCGCGTTGGACAGATCGGTTTTAGGTTCGTAGGTGAAGTAATCTCCGAGTCGGAAGAATGCAGATTTAAGTGTAAATCCTTAAATTTACCAGAGTCATTGTACAGGTTCACTAATTCCTGTATATGATCTAGATTCTAGAGCCTCTCTTATAAAAGGAGCAGCTTGCACCGATTTTGAGGTAACAAGATGAGTGCCATGAGCTCCACAATGAACATACATAGCTAGAGGGTAGAGGCTGTATCTTTTTAACCTCTGCTTGACATCCACTGTACTTGCCTGCCATATTACTTGCTTCATCGTATGTTTGGCATCGAAGTTGACTGATGGGTAGTTGTAGCCGTAGAAGTATATCCACCAACATTGCGCATTGTGCCTTTCCAGTTCTCGAAGATGTTTGATAGAGACCGAGGAACTTTTCTTCAATAGAAAACAAGTGTCACGTACCTTACGCGCGCACACTCTTGCTCAATTCCTTTTACATCTTGTGTTCCATCGATTATGATTCCAAATTGCTTAGACATTGTCTTAACTTCTTTGCAAATTCTTTTCAATATTTCGTTACTCATCAGCTGCAAAATTTCATTTTGATTAATGGGTTTGTAAAGTCTATTTTTTTAATAAGCCAGAACAGTAAATTTTGATCGTTTTCGCATTGTAGTCGTAGTATTTGTTGAAAATTACCTTCATCAGATTCATGTCCTCCAGCAAGGACTTAATACCTAAGTGATGTGATTACTTTCAGCAGTGCATTGTGGGAATGACATTGTTCCGCTAACATATGTCCATTTAGTTGATAGGTGATTGTTTACTTTTCTGAAAAGACAAATTTTTCATTGCAATTTTACGATGATAAGAACGTTCATAGGCCTTAAACTTTTCAGTTCTTTCTTCCAATTATTAAAGCCTACTGTTAAGAATGCATCGTCGATCTTTTGGATAGGTCAGTTAGTTTATAATGTGATGCCTCAACACAAGAATAACAAAGTACACCATCGAGATTAGAATAGAAATGCAACCAGAGAAAATTGTTGAGCCATTTTGTTTGAAATCTCGATATACGACCAGAAAGCTTTTCATTTATGCGTGGGAATGAGACTTGTATCCTGTGGCTGATTCGGAGCATAGGAAAAGTACCAGAAATTGATGCAGAAGAAGCATTTTCTAATTTTGCACTTTGTGGAACAATGCATGCTTCGTTATGCGACGCACATGAAACTGAAATTTGCGTTGATGCTGACGGAATGATCGATGTGGGAACAGAATCTTCCAAGACACTAGTTGATGGTTTTCGAGTAAAACGTCTAATGTTTACAATCTGAATAATAAATATATATTCGTATTAACTACTTCTAATTTTATCTATTAGAAATATGATTAGGGTCTAGTCAGTGGCGGATAGCCCTATAGGCTGCACAGGCTGAAGCCTAAGGCCCGGATGTCTTAGGGGCCGCCAAAAATGTGTATAAGTAAAAAAAAACAATCAAACAAAAGTATTTATTTCGGAAAATGAGATACATAAAAATTGAAATACATATATAATAATAGAAATATTTAAAATTGTAATTTGCGACATTTTTTGCCTGCGAATTCATTAATAATATCCTGACAGTCAATTTTATGCAAATGCTCCCACTCGATGTGCATCAATGACAAGTAGTTCAACCTTTCGTCTTTCATTGTTGACCTTAGGTAGTTCTTGTTTTGTGCGCTATTATGCATTACTCCCTCACTGAAAATTAAATTTTTATAGTATATGAATAAAAGGGCCCGATCATACATACTAAGCCTAAGGCCCAGAAAATGTTAATCCGCCCCTGGGTCTAGTTATACGAGAGAGACTTCAGTAGCACTCTGCTTATCACTGAATTAGACGAAAACTTGCTTAGGGTTGACATACGACACACAACACAAGTGATGGGATTCCTTGAACCTATTGCCGGTGCAGATTGTAGTTGGTGACTTTTATTTCACTACCGGGAAACGCTGTCGCTGTTTGCAAATGAAACTCCAGTCATAGTGTACATTGAATTAATAATGCACTCATTCAGAAGTCTAAACTATGACGGAACGTGTTGCGTAGTGATTTTATTTAAAATATCAGGGTTATTTTACTTATTACATTATTTTTATACGTCTAAATAACTTCTGAAAATTTGGGGGGGATAAAACATATATTATCCCCTCTTCCTAAAAGTTGGAGGGGATGCGTCCCCGATGTCCCCATTGGAGTTACGCCGTGTACACACACACACACACACAACGTAGGCTATTCTAAGGAAATTTTAAAAATACACACCTGTGACAAAGTACAAAAAAAAACGAGTCAGACTTTCAAAATTAGTAGTATATTCAAAATTAGAACATAATTTTTTAGTACTGGTAACAGTTTTTTCAGTATCTGACGCTTCTAAAAACATTCACCCATACCATCGTTGAGTCTTGATGCTTTGTTGGGTCTACATTTCTTCTTACTTTGTCATTCAACCATAGCAACTCCGCACTTCTTGGATCAAAGTGTGACACAACTGGCACGTTATGCCTAACATAAAGATAGTTCATGAGCACATCTGAAGACAGCTATGAACGATCGGCTGTTTTGAGAACATTATAAAAGTTAATGAGTCTTTCCACATCTGCTGAATGCGGTTTTACTGCAACAATCCGACCAAGTGCAAAGATCAACACATCAAATTCCTGATTTTCTAACTGCAGAAGTCTTTTCATCAGGTTTGAAGTTCCAATACTTGAAACACCGGGTGATGCACAGGCATCTCTGTACTGTAATGCAAATGTTGGTAAGTCAAGATCCGGAATAATGAAAGCATGACACTCATTCAATTGTAAGTCAGTCACTGAGGAATCTAAACTTCTCAAGGGGCTCAACAACTTTAAACGATCAGAATCAGAAGCATATCTTTCTTTTAGGAAGTTTATCAAGGATTCAATAATTTCTTATCGTACAGCTTTGAAATCGCGTGTTGCTGTTGTAACTAATTGATGGCTCACTCTGCTCTTTTTGTCAGTCAGCTGGATGTCAAAGAATGTCAAGTTGACCTCATCTAAATTTTCTTCAAAAGGACTTTCCCATCCACCAAGAAGCGATTGACTCTTAAATGCATCTAGATTGTCCAGGAGATTCTGTACTTTGTTATCCCTATCAAAATAAGTGCATTTATTGTCTTGCAGGGACTTTTGAAATCTTGACTAGAGAAACAAAATGTCTGCAATTACAGTATGCACATTGTGCTCAACTTTTTCAGATCAGGTAAGATTCTTCAGATGACCCTGAGCAGAAGCATCGTCCGACTGCTCTGTATGATGATAGAATACTGCTGAAAAGATTGTTAGAGAATTCTGTCCAACGAACTTCAAAATATTTCGGAATATGATGTACTGTTAAATTCTTTTCTTTTCCAACCTTTCCCAATTCTTTGGTGCGAACTGCTGATGTATGAAAAAATGTTGAGAGACCACTGCCATCTTGTATCAACATATTCACTTCCTTCACAGTTTTAGAGATTTTGCCAAAGGCCAAATCTGAGTGATGAACTCCATACGAAATTTTGACCAGTGGAAGGTTTGTTTCAGCCATTTTCCTTTCATTAGCTAACATTTCCCACAGGCTTACATGTTCTCCTCTGTTGAGGCTCTCTCCATCTGCGACAATACATGTTACCTTGTTGAAAATATCTTTCCAAGGAATAGTAAAAGAGACTGCTTCTTTCACAGCTAATATATATCCTTCAGTCTTCCGCTAAGTAGATTCAGAAAATCCAAGGAAAAGATCTTCCTCTTGCCCATCTGAACGAACTAGCTTGCACTTGACATATTTATTGTCAAGCTGGAATTGATGAACAGAGCCATCTATTGCAATTGATACAGCAATTGCCGATTTGATTTTTTCAAGTAAATTAGGTTTATCTGCTCGTACAAATTCGTTTAATTTCTACAAGCTAGCATGTGAAACTTTGCCAAAAGCCTTACTAAAATTCAAATAAATTATATCTTACAGACTTTATATTTTGATTGATTTTAAACCATTTTAATATTTAAATATCACATTTAAAAATACTGTAGGTTAATTATAAAAAAATGAGAGAAAAAAATATTTTGATGAGAGTAAAACCTGTAAAAACTTTTGAAATAAAGGCAAAATGGCAATTTTTTGCACACTGCTATATTTTAAATCATTTTAACGGCATTCCCACCGAAGTACAATAAGCAACAAGCAAAATATCACACAGCAAAAACCCGTAAAGCCGCACGTGTATGAAAAGAGAAGTAATAAATTATATTGAAGTATTAAAATATTTTATACCAAATTTTATAAATATTTAGGAAAAATAAATGTACTTTGATATTCTATGTTATTTTATTAATTAACACGTTCACCGCCAGCACTTTTTAAGAAGGCAACCAGCCACCACCAGCATTTTTGTACAGTAAGTTTTTGTCCAACTACAAGGTCTCACCAAAAATGTAAACAAAAATTAGAAGTAAAGATATCTCTAAACAAAATACCAAAATAAAGCGTAGAATGTATACGTTCAAGACGAGATTTCTCGTCTTTGGCGGTGAATGTGTTCGTTACCTATTTATATCCTTATATTAGTGTACTCTAACTCAGTACCTGGCGTCCTGGCGTCGGAATATAGTAGGTTTTGCAAGCATTATCGTAAAAGCCGTACATGCACTGAGAACCGCTATAGTTGGTATTGACTTATCTTCGTCACCGTCGGTTTCATACGATATACCAGTGACATCGTACTATAATTTCTAAAAATCGACTATAACTCTACGGCCTACAATAATTGTTGACTGTGTAGAAACTATTCAGTAGGCTTTTGAAAAAATAGGCCTTATGTCCATGACACGCGGTGGATAAGATTAAAATATATTTTATCATTCTAAAATAGAAAACAGTTTGATTGAGTTGTCGCTCCGTAAATATCGTTTTTGAAATGTTGCGAATCCGATGAGTTGAGCGCACAGTTGATAAAGTTTTCTTATTATATATTTTAATGCATTATTTTAAACGTTACAGAAATGTCACACATGTCCATATAGGGTTAAATTTAATAATGCACAACTTTAATAATACACAAAATAATTTTAAAGCTACACAAAAAAATTTAATATTGCACATTTAGTGTATTAATACACGCTAAAATAGCTTAAGACACACAAATGAAGAACTGAAGTAAAAGAGTTTTTATTTTTCATGCGAGTCTTATGCACTCTTCAGGACGTTTATTGCATTTATTGAACGATTTTCTTCAGAAATCGACATAGAAGGGGAAGACAAAATTTATAGTCTCGTTGTACCGCTGATGGTCAGATTTTGGGCAGAAATTTTAGGTGAAGAGGTTCTACCTCCTTGGTCTAAGCCTCAGGTAGGAATTGAGAAGGGAGGAGGTTCGACCTTCTCGGTTAAGAGCTAAGGCAGGAATGAATTAATTTGCAATACGGGTGGCCCATAAGTCCCAATCGGTTATAATTAAAGCAAAAATACAAAAAAAATCAAACAAAGTAAAATGTTTATAATACCTTTCAACCTTTCAAATGTTCCGTGCGATGATTCCTCATTTAACGAAGGTCAATAGAAATATTTATTGAATCATCTAAAAAAAAATTTGTTTTAAATTTTTTTTTTAATTTTTTAATTGGATTTTCGCTTTAATTATAATCAATTGGGACTTATGGGCTTCCCTATACAAAGAAATAATTAAGTCTAAATTTTGGAGAAAGTGCAGTTAAAGGTTAAGTTTATTCCTCTAATTGGAGACCTAAGGAATTTGTGATGGTAAGCGCAATTCAAACAGACAACAGAATTTTGAAAGATTCCAAAATAAAACGAAAGAAAATAAATAAAGAAAAAGGTAATACTTTTGCGGAGTCTACACACTCTTTGGGTTCCGACATAATGTCGGGTTGCACACTGAGTACATTGCAATTTTGGTACACTGAGTATAATTACAACTATAATTACTGATTAATTCGAATTACGTTATTAGTTAATTACGGTTTCAATAAATTACAGTTAGCTCGTTAATTACAGATAATTACAGAATACATTGTTAGTGACATATTTGATACTTAAGTTTCTACACAGTTGCATAATGCAGGAGAGTTATCCGTTGTTCTATACTTTAAAGGGAATTAAAAACTATGCTATATATTCATAGTGACTATTAGGACTGGATTAAAGTTTAGTGGGGCCCTAGGGCGGGTAATATTTGAGGGATCCTCATACTCTACAAAATCATGAAATTCATAAACAAAATTACATCATTTTTATTATCATATATTCACAAAGATACCTGATCCAACACAGAAAATAATAATATATATGGTACAATATTGTATATTAGCTGTTACTGCAAATCTACGGTCCATAAAAAAATATACCCAAATAATTTTATTTATCTGAAAGATTTTTTTTCTGCATTTTACATTGCCAAAGTTATCACTTATACCTTCAATGTCACTCTGATAAACCAAAAGCTCCTTTTTTTCAACTCTTGTATTTGCTGTTGTTTCTTTTTTCTTTTAGAAGCACCACTTTTATGCTTATGTCTTAGTTTAGCCATTTTATTGAGATCTGCAGGAAAAAGATAAAAAAAAAAATAACAACATATAAAGGTTAAAAAAAAAGATAAAAACCAAAAACAATTTTTTTGCTTGGGTGACCTGTGTGGTCAGGGCCCTAGGCCCGGGCCTAGGTGTCCTGTGCGTTAATCCGGTACTGGTGACTTATACATTAGACAAGACACAACATATAGACTTATTGTATATATTATAAACCAGGGTTGGAGCAATTACAATTATAATTAATCTAAATTGATAATTACACTTGCAATTACAATTACACTGAAGAAGAAGTAACAAGTTTTCATATTCACAAGTCATTTATTTATAATAATAAATAATTACAAATACAATTACAGTGCACGAGAAGTAAGAACAAACAAGTTTTCACATTCAACAATGCACTTTGTCGAAGTCCTCCCGGTTGCATTTTATGAAAATAAGGGAGCAAAGTAATGACAAGGATGAGTAACGACTAGGATGAGTAATGACTAATGGCTGATTTGTTTTTTTCTGTTTAAGGTGCTTTCAACCCTGCTGGATTATTGACACCATTTTTTTTTTGTAGAGAAAGGTGGTGAAAGAAGTAGTAGAAGAAATGGATATTTTTTCGACTAATGGCTGAGTAATGACTAATGACTGAAATCCGTTAATGCCATACAAACTACAGTATGTATAGTAGTTCCACTTTTGTTTAGTGGCTGGCTTCCTGATCTAGCAGAAAATGAGAAAAAGGAGCCATTAAAAAGTGGGGCACGAACGGGTTAATGAGAAGTGAGTGGATGGAATGGGAACGACATGCCACAGAAAAGTTGCCACTGTTGCCAGATCCCCAACTTAAAAAAATGAAGACCTGGCAAATTGGCGATTACAATTACAAATTACAATTACTCCTCGTGAAGTTTTCGATAATTACAATTACAATTTCAATTACAAAAAATTGGTAATTAGTTATATTCAGCTTCACTTACAATTACAATTCCCCCACCTGGTATAAACTCTGGGGAAGTTATCATGTATTGAATACTAAAGATGTCAGTTTCAAGATTTAGTATTCAAGGTATGACAAATGCAATGCAAGAGGAATTAATTTACTTTATAACGTCATAGTCCGTCACATTATACTGCAGAATGTCAAAATAGGTGCGGTGTGTAAGGAAGTGGATCTGGTGAATTTTAGTATGAAATCTGGTGTATGGCAAAACGGATTTGGGGCATGACACAAAGTAAACAACAAATTTCCTTCATTCTACCATGGGATTGAGTGTTGTGTCGCAAAGTTGGAAATGCTGTTTGGCCCCAGCCCCAGCCGCCGCCTGCCGCCGCCGTAGGGTTGGCAGATTTTTCAAATGCCCATGCGGGACAAAAAATTTTCTGAGGTTTTTTTTAAAGACAAAATTTTTTTTCAAATTGAAACTAGATTTCTTCAACGGTTACAACAAACAAAATTATAAAAATTTTATTACAATAATATTTAACAATTAAACATCGTGAATAAATTGAAATTATTAATACATAATATTGAAATTCTAAATCAAGTCATCTCTAAAAAATTTGCTTAAAAAATATTTTTGCGGGACATTTTGAACGCGGGATTTTGACGCGAGATTTTTCGATCAAATGCGGGACTGTCCCGTAAAATACGGGACGTCTGGCAACCCCAGACAGTTTGGCCGCATCATAAGGTAGAATCAGTGGAGGCACTGAACAGTTTGTCGGTTTGCCAGTAACTCCAGCTTGAATGGATGTAGAGGACAGAGGGGCCCACAGACGGACAGAGAAATAGCCAGACAGGAGGAGGAGTTCCAAGTGGGTACTGGGAAAAATTGCAAAATGGCACAAATACAAAGTTCCAGAGTCAAGAGCATTGGAGGCTTCTCTGGAGTATCCGCAAGTAGAACAATCTGTTTCAATTGTTGGTTGTCCAATGAAAGAAAACTAATTTATCTGGAAACTAAGCACAAGGGCTTGATGTGCAGATATAAGGTTTATTCATTCAGTGTGGCATTCTAAAAGAGTTTCTGGTACAAAAAGTGTTAAAGCGTGAATGGACAATGCTTACAACCGGAGTTAACATTGGTATGGCCTGCATGATGATGAGGGCCCAATAATGTATCTTTAGATTATGGCAATGGGCACAAGTTCTACATATTTACAGAAGCTAAGGCTAACAAAGACCCTAAGATCCACTCTAAGGTTAGCCCGAGAGAAAGAAGAGAGTAGGGGATTAAAAGAAGAGAATAGAGTTAAAAGAAGAGAATAAGGGTTAAGTAAGTAGCAAAACCTATCATTCGTGGGTTAACATTTATTCAGAAAAAGAGAGAGGAAGACTCACCATCATCATCCGCCGGCCACTGCCGACAAGTCGGAAAAATAGTCGAATAGAATAGGAAAGGGGTGAAAGATAAAAAGGAGTAAAATAAGAACGCTTACAAACCGTGCAAACACAGTCTTAACTCAAAGAAACACTGTCATACCATGCAAACTACAGACATGCAAGTAAAGAGAGGCTGAGAAGAGTATAACAAAAGGTGGGTTAGTTTACGCTTGGAGGTACATCTAAGTTCGTGTTAGTCTAATTTTTTTTTTTTTTAATAATATAGGTTGTTTATAAAGTCCCTATCTATTTCAGTGAAAACGTAGCAAAAAGGGTAAAATTCAATAACAATATAATAAAAGGCATATACTTAAGCATATGATTCTACATGAGCGCCATCAGTATCTCTACAGAGTTCGAATCTCTCAGCAGCATTGCGGAACACATTTTGGAGCATGACAGGGGTTATTTTTGTAACTGCTGTTACGATACGAGCACGTAAATCTTGCAGATCTGTAACCCTCGTTTGATAGACGTCTGATTTGAAAAAGCCCCTTGCAAAGAAATCCAAAGGCGTTAGGTCAGAAGATTGAGCCACCCAGGGCCTGTTGCTTCCATGTCCGATCCACCGATTTGGAATTCGTTCATTTAGGTACTCCCGAACAATGTTTGCTTAATGACAAGGTGCCCCATCTTGTTGAAAGACGACGGTGTTTAAAATGCCATCTGAATGAAGCTTGGACATTTAGGTGCTCGTATCGTAACAGCAGTTACAAAAATAACCCTTGTCATGCTCCAAAGTATCAGATTCAAACTCTGTAGAGATACTGATAGTGCTCATGTAGAATAATATGTTTAAGTATTCATTAAATGTATGCCTTCTATTATAGTGCTATTGAATTTTACCCTTTTCGCTACGTTTTCACTAAAATAGATAGGGACTTTATAAACACCCTGTATAAATTTAAAGCTGGCATATCACACGCTGGCATCAATCGTCACCAGACTCAAACCTCGACTATCACCTCCAGAGCTCCTGTTGGTAATTGTTTTATTATTTTAAACGACGTTAATATTTTTAAAATGCCTGTCTAAACGGTTCTTAAACATATTAACGCTGATAGAGTTCACGACGGGGACGGGAAGATTATTCCATTTATCAATTACTTTAAACGTAAAAACGTTTTTAGCGATGTTAGTAATGAAACGTCTGCCACGTAATTTAAATCCGTTATTACGAGTATTGCTATTATCGAAAATGAACAATTTGTCAAAATTTACGTTATCGATTTTATTATCGATTTTGAAAACTTCAATAAGCTCCCCCCTTAATCTCCTAGTTTCGAGTGAATGCAAGTCTAACTTAATCCTAACTCCTATCTTGTAAGACTTGTTGCGTAGTGACGGAATTAGTTTCGTGGCGCGTCGCTGAACCCTTTCCAGCCTATCAATATCCTCACGCAAATACGGGCACCAAAACTGAACGGCATATTCTAAGTGAGGCCTGACTAGGGACTTGTAAAGGGGTAATATAATATTCTTTGATTTAAATTCAAAATTACGCGCAATGAAGCCTAACATCCTATTAGCTTTTGCGCAAGACTCCAGGCACTGGTTCCTAACTTTTAAATCCTTAGATACGCGTACACCTAATTCTACTTCCTCGCCAACGTTCGCTAACTGTCGATCGTCCATCGTGTACGTGTAATAATTGTTACGAGAACCTATATGCAAAACTTTACATTTGTCTACGTTAAATTGCATCTGCCACTTATCCGTCCACTCCATAATCCTATTTACATCGTCTTGGAGCCTATTTCTATCATCCACGTTAAGAACTTTACCGCCTATTTTAGTATCGTCCGCGAATTTTAACACGTTACTGGTCAAGCCTACATCTATGTCGTTAATGTAGATAACGAATAGCAATGGGCCTAACACTGAACCCTGAGGGACACCGCTACCTACATCCAGCCACCCCGATTCCCTACCATTAACAACGACCCTCTGTTTCCTGGCACAAAGCCAATCCTCTAACCAGTTAGCTACCTGACCGCGTATACCATGCGCTTTAACCTTCGCAATTAATCTTCTATGCGGAACTGTATCGAATGCTTTTTGAAAGTCTAAATAAATAACGTCAGCCGCTCTATGCCTATCGTACTCGCGCATTATTTCGTTATAAAACTCTAACGAATTAGTTAAACAAGATTAATGGCGTCGAAACCCATGCTGACTACTGTTAATTAAATCGCGACTTTCTAAGTGATCGACGATACGATCCCTGACTACCGATTCCAAAAGTTCACCGACAATTGACGTTAAGCTAATAGGCCTATAATTGCTAGCTACTGTGCGCCATGTGCGGTCGCCTTTTTTAAAAATGGGCGTAACGTTAGCTAATTTGAAGTCTTTAGGAATAATCCCCGCTTCCAATGACTTAAACATTTTTGTTAATGGGCTTACGATAACGTCTTTCAAACTTTTCAAATGTTTAAGATAAAGCGCGTCAGGGCCTGGAGCCTTGCTAACTTTTAGCTTATCGATATAATGCGCCATCTCACCCTCGTAAACAGTTATTTCATTCAAAATAGTCTCGCTACTAAATGGAGCGATATTGTTCACGTCGGGGACATCAGTTACGTCTTCTATTTTCTACGGTAAAAACTGTTGAAAAAAAGATGTTAAAAATACCCGCCTGAGCGTCGGGAGCCAAAGCGCCGTTAGCGTCCACTAGAGGGCCTATGTTATCTTTTATCGGCTTACGATTATTGACGTAGTCAAAAAACTTTTTCGGATTATGTTTACTATCCGCAGCTACAAGTATCTCAAAATTACTCTTAGCATTCCTCACAGATCTTTTAACCTGACGTCTAAGCTCGATATATCTATTAAAGTTAACTACCGTGCCATTGCGCTTATTAAGTCTATACGCTCTGTTACGCTCGTTTATGAACTTGCCTATTTCCCTAGTTCACCACTTGGGCCTACCATGATTTCTAGCGCGCTTGGGCCTACACGGAATAAACTCCCTTTCGATATTCAAAAAACTGTCTTTAAAAGCCTCCCAATGAAAATTTGCGTCATTATCCATAAATAAATTAGGAGCAAGTGTAGGTTACGTCCCCCTATGGTGCCTAGTGTAGTTTACGTCCCCCTGTGGTGCCTAGTGTAGTTTACGTTCCCCTACATTATCCTAGTGCAGTTTACGTTCCCCTACATTATCCTAGTGTCGTTTGCGTTCCCCAACTTCGTCCGCGTAAACCTAATCAAATAAAATGTTAAAACTAACGAAAATATTACGACTTAACATGACCAATCGTCAATTTATACATATATATGCGATGAATTTCACAAACACGTGAAATGAATGAATGAATGATGCAAACCCACATGAAGTACACCTCGTCAGGGAATGAAGGGAGAAGGCGAGATGCCCCAAATATATACAGCGGGACGGAAAGAAAAAGATTAGCACATAATTAACAAGAGTTAATGAGAGGCAGAAGGAATTTTAACAGGATATTGTCAATTTTATACCTTCTCGCACTGTTATTGAAATTATTTTTAAAATGGATAAATGCACAAATTTGAACATTCTAGAATATTCCTTTCAATTATATCTCTGTTTTAACGAGCGCTTTAGAACTATCCCTCTTGATGCTATGATTACATCTATACATATGGTTAAACAAAGCATTAGGATTATTTGCTGTTCTACACGCATATTTATGCTGTTTTACCCTAATATCTAACGTTTTACCCGTTTGGCCTATATATACTAAGTTACATTGTGTACATCTGATCGAATACACACAACCAACCACATTATCCGGGTTATTCTGGATTACTTTAACATATTGCTTCCCAAAGCATTCGGGAAGCAATATGTTAAAGTGATCCCTCCTGGGAAGCAATATGTTAAAAAAGAAAAGTTGGCTGGGTAGAAAGAGGTTGGTAATCTAGGCTAATTAACGAAAATACTACGACCTAACCTAACCAATCGTCAAGGGCGTACAGTTGACCTAACGATTGGTTAGGTTAGGTCGTGATATTTTCGTTAGTTAGCCTTATAAGGCTAACTAAAGAAGGTTGGGGCCCTGATCTTCAGGTGATCTAAATATTTAACACTCGCAAAAAATGGCAAAGCATAATAAGTTAAGTTGTCCATAAATTTACATTTTCTCGACTAGCTAATCTCTAAATATTATAAACTATTGTAATGTAGCTGTAATTGGTTGTGTAATGTCTATTTTTGGGAAGCAATATGTTAGTGATATACACTGGGAACAGAGCTGGGCAGTATTTAAATACATTTGTATTTAAATACGTATTTAAATACATTTGTGTATTTAGAACTGTATTTATAAATACATTGTTTTTCATGTATTTAAATATAGTATTTAAATACTTTAATGAGTATTTAAATACAATGTATTTAAATATTCAAAATATAAAAATGTAAATACTTTTACTGGTTTAATACACGTTCTGTACTAGCACAGTACGACGCGTCGACAGTGTAGTACAGCATGGTTCATGTTTCAACGTGTCAGTTCAATCAGTTGTGTGCCACTCTTAGTCGAAAGCGGTTGATTTCTTTATCGTGTGCGTGTCATGGCTTCAACAAGCAAATCCGGTGAATCAAACAGTGATATATCTGCAGATAACAATTTAGTGCACCCTCTGTTTGATGGAAAATACTTTGAAATTAAATCTAAAGACGGTAATAAGGTAAAGTGCACTAAAGTAGAAATTTATCAAAACATGAATTAGTGAATGCATATGTTAAAATTTGTATGTATTTAAAATGTATTTACAAATGTATTTAAATACAATTGATGTATTTTGTATTTAGTATCTAAATACATTCGTAAAATGTATTTAGTATTTAGTATTTAAATACATTTCTCCCATGTATTTAGTATTTAGTATTTAAATACATTCAATGTATTTATTGCCCAGCTCTGACTGGGAAGCAATATGTTAAAGAGAGGTTCCTGGGAAGCAGTATGTTAAAGTGATCCGCTATTCTTTATTAGGCGTGATTTAACAGTATTATACTTAAAGACTATATTGATGCAAATTGCTTTAATTTTCAGTATCTCCCGACTTTACTTAACATGGTAAGGTAGGCTAAGAATATTTTTACGCTCAAATTCCTTTACAGTTACATTATTATAATAGCTATTCTTGGCTTTCCTAAGGCAGTTATCTAAAAATGAAATAGGATAACATAATTTAGTACCAATATTCATGATATTGCATAACTAGGAATCTAAAAAGGATCTTTCCCGTTTCATGTACTGTTTCCGATTTTGTTGAAAATAAGATATTTAATGTAGATATTTACTCTGATTTAAAATATGTAAGTCTTTTTTTTTAGAATGAGCGGTTCAAAAGTTATATTTGTTATTGTAATTTTGTATTAGGTCAAAAACTATAACAGTATAATTGAAAACTAATAAGTTATTGTATTCTTTAGTAATATTGGCTTATGTCACTAAGTATTTGTGTGAATAGATTGCGACCGTTATTTTTCTGTCCAGTTAAGTTAATTGAATGCCCAGTTAGGTCAACTAAATACCCGGTTCGGTTAACTGAATGCCCGGTTAGGTCAACTGTACGCCCTTGATGATTGGTTAGGTTAAGTCGTGATATTTTCGTTAGTTTTAATCGAGGGATGATGGTCAGAATAAAAATGCACATAAAAATTATTATTAGTAGGCTTACGATGAACTTCAAATTTGAACTGATTAGAGCATCTCCGAATTATATATATATATATATATATGACGATTGGTTAGGTTAAGTTGTAATATTTTCGTTATTTTTAAAGTTTTATTTGATGGATTCATTTAAAAAATGTCTCCTAAAGATCCTAGTGTGGTCTACCATCTGAGTTCTGGTTAAGTATGTGGTCTACCATCTGAGTTCTGGTTAAGTATGTGGTCTACCATCTGAGTTCTGGTTAAGTATGTGGTCTACCATCTGAGTTCTGGTTAAGTATGTGGTCTACCATCTGAGTTCTGGTTAAGTATGTGGTCTACCATCTGAGTTCTGGTTAAGTATGTGGTCTACCATCTGAGTTCTGGTTAAGTATGTGGTCTACCATCTGAGTTCTGGTTAAGTATGTGGTCTACCATCTGAGTTCTGGTTAAGTATGTGGTCTACCATCTGAGTTCTGGTTAAGTATGTGGTCTACCATCTGAGTTCTGGTTAAGTATGTGGTCTACCATCTGAGTTCTGGTTAAGTATGTGGTCTACCATCTGAGTTCTGGTTAAGTATGTGGTCTACCATCTGAGTTCTGGTTAAGTATGTGGTCTACCATCTGAGTTCTGGTTAAGTGTGCGGTCTACCATCTGAGTTCTGGTTAAGTGTGCGGTCTACATCATCATAAATTACACTTTTATAAATGTATTTAAGGAAAGGAATTAAAATAAGAAATTTAGTTCAAGAAATATATTTAATTACAAAATTTTATTTATTAAAAGAAACCAAAAAAAGTTTGTGAAAATTTAAAAAAAAAAAAGTTTTGCAAACTCTTATATTAGGCATTACTGTGTGTATACAGTGCGGATATCATTTAAGAAGGCTACGAACAGATCCTCCTCTTCCTTTCTTAGCATTTTCCAACAAAAATGGTTTAAATGAGATTGTAGCATTTGCACAGGAATGCCCCTTTTCTTCTTTAAAATATCTATTTTTGCATCTAGCCAAGAACGTTTCATTGCTTGCGTATGTGCGCCAGTTGCAGGAATAATGCAGGATTCACATAATGTCTCTGGTGATTAACCGTCTGATGAATATATCCTAGGGTTGATCTATTAGTAAATAGTAAATACTATTCCAGAAACAAACAATGTTATAATTAATAATAGATCAACTGTACGCCCTTGATAATAACTAACGAAAATATCACGACTTAACCTAACCAATTATAATTGAAGTCGTGATATTTTCGTTAGTTTATATTCTGTCAAAACTCAGATGGTAGACCGCATACTTAACCAGCACCAAATAAAATAAACTAAGATATATTAAAGTTTATCGTAGCATTCACGGTTGCCTTTTTGGTAGGTTGGTTGGTCGCAGCTTAATTGTGGTAGACTGCTCGAAGCTAGGTAGACCGCACACTTAACCAGCACCGTTTACGTTCCCCAACTTTGACCTGCTGTAGTTTGTGCCCCCTTTTGCGTCAGGGAAACGTAAACTACACTTGCTCCATAAATTATCTCAGTCCACTTCTCTCATCCTATCCGCAAACTATCAAAATTAGCCCTACAAAAATCAGGGACTTCTATTACGTTACTATCCTTACTGTTTTCTATCACTAGCTTAAACCTAATAATTTGATCACTACATCCCAAACTCTCACCTACTTCCAAACCTTCAACTATATTTTCGTCGTTCGTCATCACCACGTCTAAAATATTGTCACCGTGTGTTGATTCGGTAACCATCTGTCGTAAAAAATTATCTTCCATGAACTCAATCAGTCTCAAACCCTCATCATTACCAGTAAAAGTCTCGTAATTAACGTTAGGGCAGTTAAAATCTCCGACAATTATACTATCCCGGTTATTAATAAAGTTACCAAGAAGTGTGTAAAATCTAGTATCGGCATCGAGGGGTTGAACAGGTCTATAAACAACAACGAAATTAAAGCTAATACTACGCGCCCTAACTTCAACGCATATCGCATTAATTGCTGCCGGAAAATCTATCTTAACCTCGATAGCCCTAAGGGAATTACGAATGTACAACAAAACGCCGCCACCAATCCTACGTAACCTATCATTAGTAAAAAGTTTAAAACCAGCTATATCAAGTTCCCCCAACAAGTCCCGAGTCACGATATTTAACCACGTTTCGGTTATAGCAACTATATCGTAGTTCCCGGAATAAATTATCGCCTTAAATTTATTAAATTTATTTCTAATACTACGCACGTTACAATAAAAGACGTTAAATTATTTTTTACCACGGATCGGCGTTTTAAACTATTTTTCACGTCGCGGCCGACGTTTCCTGGATCCACATCGTTTAAAGAGGGCTTCGACCTATGCAGCTTTCGAACATTCTCATCAATTAACCTACCTAGCCTAGTATTCCCTATTTCATTGAAATGCACCCCCATCTTTTATAAAAAGGCTAGAATCACTAAATTCTGACCACAGCTTTACGAAGGGTACATTTTCCTGAGCACAAATCTCTTCTAGCTTAGTGTTCAAAAATATTGTTTTTGACGTAATCCTAAGACCTAAACCGTGCCTCGGGGTAATACCTAGAACTGAAGACCTATCTGACCTTGCCTTCAGGGACTTAATTACCCCCCCCCCCCCGTATCTCTCCAAAAAGTCAGGTACTCTCGTATCGGGCCTATACGTGTCGTTGTCCCCTACCATCGTCACTAACATCGAGTGACGGGAGTCAACATCAATCCTATCTACTTCGTCTCCAATTCTGTCAACCCCGTCTCCCGGTAAACGAACCCTCCTCCTCTTGGTTGAATTCCGTTCAATGAACTCCTTATCCATATGACGCACTAAGGAGTCCCCAATTAAAATCATTTCCCCCTCGTTCACATCCCTATCCAACTGGGTGAAAGGGTTCGAAACCTCGATAGGGGGGTGAGATTCCTGTCACCTAACGTATGTGGCCTAGCTCCACCCTTAACTACTCTAAATCCCTCCCCGTCTACTAATCTCGGGCCTACCTTAACCCCTTCCTCAACTCTATCAACCTTCCCGATAAGCTACCTATACTAGAAACTATGTTCCTAACCTCACCCTTCAACTTATTAATCCTTCAACTTTCACGTATTGGAATTTAAGGGTGAAGGTTAATCAATTTTAGTCCTCAAAATTTATTTTATTGGTCTGTGTAAATTTATTGAGAAATTGTGTAAACAGCTATACGGGTATAATTGCAGGAATAATATTGTTCAGTAAGTTAAGTTAGGTATTGAGTTCTAATTGCTAAATTATAGATGCTTATTAAGATTTTCCACTGTAACAAATTGGCTCATGTTGTGCTAATTGAGTTAAATTTGAATGTGGAAATGTAATAGTCATAAGAAAATCGTTGCCAAAGTAAAATTAAAGGATTGGAAAGGTCGTGTAATATTGCTTTGTTTGTATTAAGGTGTTCTGTTGTATAAAATTATTTTTCTATTTGGATATTACGTATTAGGCTGGGTAGGTGAATGGGGTTGGGATTAATTACCATGGTTTCCATGACAATTCAGAAAAGGAGAAAATGGCAATAATTCCGATAAAATCTGAAACATTTAAACCGTTGATTGTCTTGTTTGTACTTTGAGGGAATAAAATTAAGGGACATTCGCTTCTTTGAACGAACTTCTAATGGCACAAACATGAATATTGTTGGAACATAGGAATGGTAGATCGCATGGTTGTGACACATATTCATTATGAACGAACTCATTTGGAACATGGAATTTATGAACATGTGACACTAATTAGTAAGGAAAACTCTTGGGGTCGGGGTAGGGGTGGGCGCTCAAATAAAGTTGTGCCTCGGGCGCCAAAAATGGCGGCTACGGCTGTGGCGTGTACAGATGGATGGAAAGGGAGAATACGAGAGAGAAGATGAGTATGGTTTGAAATGAATGTTAACTATCACATCAAATTTATGTCGATAATATGATACTAATGAAGCAATCAAAGGATGAACTAAGAGTGATTACATACGATGTGTTTTGTGAATAATGTGTGTGAAAAGAGTCTTAAAATTTGATGATAAAATTTTTGTTGTTAAGAGAGAAAAAAGGTCAGTTCGATTATGTGGAATATGTTATGTATAAGAGTGGTAGAAGTAAATCAGAAATTAATACTTTAGTGAAACGAGTAAACATCTCAATTTGCAATAAAGGTTCTCATTTAAAAAACATTTGAAAATAAATCGGCAAGAACTTTTTTTAGTGATTATAACTTGGACTGGGTAATGTAGATTTGCAACAAATATCGCGTTGTGCCCACAAAAAATGGAACATGGACATATTTATGTACAAGTTAAATATGATTAAAACGAGTTACCTTATGTACAAAACATTTAACTTCTTGATGATTTGACTACTGTTGAATCACTCTAATTGAGGGGAGATGCTGAAATGAAATGAAGGTCCGATTGAGACCTCACGACAATTTTCCAATCTAATCACTTGGTCTGGACTATCATTTGGTGATAAGGAAGGAAGATTCTCGCAGTCGATGCATAACTGCAAATAAATGTATTGAGTTAAGTAAAAATTTCTGCAAACCACATAAATTTTATGACTGAAGAGCCATACTGGTGAGGTTATGATAAGCATGAGTTCTCTTGAAGGCCTGTAAGGATTCAGTAATTTCAGTATGCTTGTAAACATTTCTCACAGGACAGGATAGTATGCTAAAAAGGGCTTTTTTTTCTTCTTTGAAGCATTAATAACAGAAGTCATGGTTATTGGATTGCTGATATGTTTTAAAAATCTAAAGTGGTGAAGCACTGGCGAAGGTAGTTTATATGTTCATTAATCATAGTGTTTCACAGACCTCTGTAATCAATTCTCCAGACAGCTGTTGTAAGATATATCATACTTTTTGTACCTGTTGAGTCTAAAATAAAGATTTTGTTTGTTTGAATAAGACGTGTGTAATTCAGTCGCAGTGTGTATATCTCTTCAATTACTTTATTTCATACTACCCTACATTTACCTCCGGGTGAATAAATGCAATATTTTTCACTTCAGCTTTTCTTTAGAAAACACTTAATATTTTAATTTAACAGTAAAGAGAAGGATGAACCATAGCTACGAGAGCTGAGTCTGTTAGAAAATCTAGAAGAGGAAGAACCATTGTTGTCCCAAGGCGATACGATGACTAAGCTGATTGATGCAGCATTGCTTGTATATATTAAGTTAAGGTGTGTATATATATCCATCTCATAATTGTAAGGTTAGTGAAAAATTAAATTAATTTAGAGCTAGCATTTTTGAGCTCTTGTGGCATCATTGTTTGGTCACACTGTTGGCATCATTTTGAGACGCTGCGCGTCTTTCTACTCGTTTGTGGAAGGTCGTACGTAAAGGTGTGGTTTGATAGAGAGCTCTCTTGCAATTCAGTTTGGTTGTTTAGATACATGATTGTTGCATCGTGCAATAGTCCAGGTTGCGTTGTTGTTGCAAGGTTCATAAAGAAGACCACAAATAGTACCCTTTTGTTTACCTTTTAAGTTCATGTAATTTAAGGTCTAAGGTAGGCCCGCATCGAGTCAGCAACCCTGAGGTTACCCTGAGGTAGGACCTAATAGGATCTCAAATCCGTAAAGTTTAATTTAGCTTAACTTGGGCTTTAGGTAGAACTTGCCCTTTAGAATTTGGCCGTTCACGGCTCAGCTGGGATTTCGAACCCGACAAATAAATAAAATAACATGGTCCTTCAGAACCGGATTTCTACCCCAAGACTGAGTCAGTGACCATTTTTCGGCAAAGTTCTGATTGTGCAAATTGTATCCCAAGTTAGGCCTAGACGGGTTGAGTATTATTGAGTTAAGGTCCCAGGGTAAAAAGTTTGGTCGCCCAATTGCGAAACTTGGCCAGTCGTCTGTCGTTTTTTGGCCTACTTTTTTTCCGGTTTGGTTAATTTTGGGTTATTATTGAGTTAAGGTCCCAGGGTAAAAAGTTTGGTCGCCCAATTGCGAAACTTGGCCAGTCGTCTGTCGTTTTTTGGCCTACTTTTTTTCCGGTTTGGTTAATTTTGGGTTATTATTGAATTAAGGTCCCAGGGTAAAGTTGGTCGCCCAATTGCGAAACTTGGCCAGTCGTCTGTCGTTTTTTGGCCTACTTTTTTTCCGGTTTGGTTAATTTGGGTTATTATTGAATTAAGGTCCCAGGGTAAAGTTTGGTCGCCCAATTGGGAAACTTGGCCAGTCGTCAGTCGTTTTTTGGCCTATATTTTTTCTGGTTTGGTTAATTTTGGGTCATTATTGAATTAAGGTCCTGGGGTGGAAAATTTGGTATTCCATACTGGTGTTTGGTTAGTACCCCACTCAGCAATTCAGTTTATTTGAAAGTAAAATTTGCGTTTGATCAGTTTGGTTAAGTATTTCTGCCAATTCAGCTCATTTGGTATTGAGCCCAAGGGTTGTTTACATTGAAGATGAGTGCATCTGAATTGAACAAATTTATAAAAAGGAGAAGTGCCTACAAAGGTCTAATTACAAAGGTCATTGCCACTATAGATTCTGCCATAGAGCAAGAGGATTTACGCTTAGTGACTGCGAAGCTTGCCATATTAGAAACTAAAAAGGTTGCTCTAAGTGAGGTAAATGTTAAAATTGAGGCTCTTATAGAAGAGGATGAAATAGAAAATAACATAATTTACTTTGAAGAGATTATTGATGATATGACTAACGTAGGCCTCCGAGCAAAAGAGTTTAGCAGCTCAGTACAGTTAGAGACCAGGTCTAATAATGAAACACAACACTCAACAAATGATGCTTGTGAAGTTAAGGTTAACAGATCTGTAGTTCAATTACCGAGGCTTGTACTCAAAACATTTTCTGGGAGTATTCAGGAATGGCAAGGATGGGCAGACAGTTTTCAATCAGCAGTTCATTCTAGTCAAGTGTTAAGTGCCGTGGAGAAGTTTAATTATTTGCGGTCCCTCTTGGAAGGGGAGGCAGCAAAGACTATAGCAGGATTAGCATTAACAGAGGCTAATTATAATGTGGCTTGGGATATATTAAAGAAACGGTTTGGTAAGCCAGAGATCTTAATTAAAAGCCACCTCCGTGCACTTTTAACTATACCTCCTGTTAATAATCCTAATAGTGTCAAGGAGTTACGGCAGTTATATGATGAATTTGAAATTAGAACTAGGTCTCTGGACAACTTGGGTGTAGGAATGGAAAAGTATGGTATAATGTTGGTTCCTACACTGGAGTCTAAATTGCCTAGCTCAATTTTGCTTGAATTAAGTAGGGGACACTCTGCAGAACATGTGTACATCCCCCTTCAGCAGATGTTAAGTCTTTTAGGCACAGAATTAGCAAGACGAGAGGGAGTTGAGTTTGCACAGTGGGATGGTAAACAAGAGGACAAAGGCAGGCACAGCACCAAAGTTTCCACAAAAAGGAATAGCCCAGGTACAGTGTCAGCTCTACATGCCTCCTCTGAGAATAAATTAAAGGGAATCAAGGAATGTATATTTTGCGAAGGCAACCACAAGTCATATAAATGTGAGGTGGCTGAGGCCTTACCCTTTGAGGAGAGAAAGGACAGGGTAACTAAGTCTACAGCATGTTTTAAATGTTTTTTGAAAGGTCATAGAGCAAGGTTTTGTAAGTTTAAAATTTTGTGTAAAAAATGTCATGGTAGGCATCAGCCATTATTGTGTGAAAACACTCTTAGTAGGCCTACCCCAGAAGTAGACACATCAGTGGCACATGCCACTGCTATGCAAGGGAGTAAAAGTAAAGGGGGATTATTGCAAACAACTGCAGCCTTATTAATTGGGAATGAGGGAGAAGCTACTGTAAGAGTGTTGTTTGATAGTGGTAGCCAGTGTAGTTTTATTAAGACCAGAATTTCCAGAAAATTGAAGTTTAAAGAACTTAAGAGGGAAAATTTAAGAATTTCTGGGTTTGGGGGTTCCGTTCAAAACCGAACCAAATTTAAGAAGGTAGAAGTTCTGGTTAAAGGGTTGTTATCGCAAAGTCCCACTATCAAGGTCCAAGCTGTAGAGATTGAGGAACTTTGTGCTCCAGTCACTACTTGTTTAGATATGGCATGTGTCCAAGAATTGCAAGTTAAAGGAATTAATTTGGGCAATAATAAGTTTGAGGGAACAGAAGATATTAGTCTTTTGATTGGAGCTGACTATTATTGGGACTTCATCACTGGTAATATTGTCCGTACATCTCGAGGCCCAGTAGCTATTGAAAGTAAGCTAGGCTGGATGCTACATGGTAGTTATTGCAATGAAATGGAAGTTAAGGCTCTCTTTGTTAAGATTGAGGAGAACAGCCATGGTCTGGAAAGGCATTTGAAAGCATTTTGGGAACTTGAATCTATTGGTATAAAGGACAACCAGGCAAGTACAGTGAACAATGATGTTTCAGAGCACTTTGAAAAAGGGATTGGGTTTAGAGATGGTTGCTATGAAGTTGGCCTACCATGGAAGGATTCTTGCAAACCCGGTTCAAACCTTCAGCTAGCTAATCGGAGGTTGGAGACTTCCTTGTACAGGCTAAGAAAAAATGAGGAGTTGTTAATTGAATACGATGAGGCCATCCTAAGTTATGTAAGGGAGGGCTATGCTGAAAGGGTGCAAGGTGAGCTGGTGAGCCAGGAGGCACATTATCTGCCACACCATGCAGTGGTACGGCGAGACAAAACTACCACCAAACTGAGGGTAGTTTTTGATGGCTCAGCCAAGGACAAAGGTGGTGTGTCCTTGAATGACTGTTTGGATGCTGGGCCAAATTTAAATGCAGATTTATTTTCCTTGTTACTGAGATTCAGGTTTGGTAGAGTAGCATTGACTGCAGATGTGAAGCAAGCTTTTTTGCGGATAAAGTTAAAACCAGAGGACAGAGATGCAGTAAGGTATCTGTGGGTGGATACGAAAGACTTGTTGGAAAATGAACCTAAGGTTCAAGCATATAGAATGAAGTCAGTGTTGTTTGGCCTCAGCTCTAGTCCATTTCTGTTAGCTACTATGCAGTACCATTTTAAGAAATATTCTGAAGTCTATCCTAACACTATTGAACACATAAGGAAAAATTTTTATGTTGATGATTTGCTATGTTCCGTGGATAATACAGAAATGGCTAAACAGATATTCATGGAGGCTAGAGCTATAATGAGGGAGGCTGGCATGGAGCTCAGAAAATGGCAGACCAATCATTCGCAATTACAAGAGTTTATGAGTCATTCCTCTGTAGTACCTGATGCAGCAGAAAGTATTGAGGATTCTGGTATTAAGGAGTTGTGGGCAATAGACGCAAAGGTGCTAGGCATCGTTTGGCAGCAAGATGATGATTTGTTTACCTTCAATGGGAAATCTTTAGTAGAGCTGGCCGAGAATGAGACAAGGTGGACAAAACGTACAGCTCTTAGTTTGGCTTCGAAAGTCTTTGATCCTCTTGGATTCCTGGCTCCATTTGTGATAAAGTCAAAAATTTGGTTTCAGAGCCTCTGGGAAATTGGACTTGGTTGGGACCAAGAGTTACCTGATCATATGGTGGTAAGGTGGAAATATTGGTTCAAAGAATTGGCACATCTTGGAGACATTGAAATCTCAAGATGGTACTTTGGAGAGTTGAACAATAGTCCAGACAATTTGGAGCTGCACATCTTTTGTGATGCAAGTGAGGAAGCCTATGCAACTTGTATTTATATAAGAGGCACATTGCAAGAAGAAGTAAGTTGCAGGTTGGTTGCTGCAAAGAGTAGAGTAGCACCTTTGAAAAGGCTTTCTGTTCCAAGGTTGGAATTGATGGGTGCCGTTATTGCTAGTCGGCTTGCAATTACAGTGCGAAAGTCTTTGGCCCTCTATGAAATTCCAAGCTATTATTGGACAGACTCCACTATAGTTTGGCACTGGTTAAGAAGTCAGGCAAGGAAATGGAAACCATTTGTTGCCAATAGGGTGGAGGAAATTCAAGCGCACACAGATCCCAAGCGATGGAAGCATTGTCCAGGCATCCAAAACCCCGCTGATTTACCAACACGAGGAATTTTGGTGAAAGATCTTTCACAATCAAGTTTGTGGTGGAATGGGCCAGAGTGGCTAAAACTTGGAAGTGAAAACTGGCCTTCTAATCAGCCTATTGTAGGAGAATGCCAGGCTGAAGAAGCATGGGTGAGTGAGGTGAGAAAATGCGCTGTGAACAGTTGTCAAGTTATGCAGCAGGACCCCATATTGAGGCTTGAGGACATTAGCAGTCTGAAAAGATTGTTAAGAGTGACAGCATGGGTATATAGATTTACCAACAACATTAAGGGAGAAACAAGAAGGGAAAGAATTCTGAACAGTAATGAGATTCAGCAAGCCAGGAAATACTGGGTGGTATATATGCAGAAGAAAAAATTTGGTGAAGAGAGAGAATTGCTCACCAGCCATCCATTACAGGTTCTACCAACACATTCTGCGCTCAAGGGTTTGGATGTGTTTTTGGATCAGGATTTATTGAGAGTAGGAGGTAGACTACAGTTTTCTGGGCTTCCAGAGGAGAAGAGACATCCAATTTTGCTACCTTCTGGGGGGCACTTTGTGGACCTTTTGATCCTGGATACTCATCATAAGCTGTTACATGCTGGAGTTAGAGAAGTGATAATAGAGATTAGACAACAATTTTGGATTCTCAAAATTAGACAAGTAGTGAAAAAGGTCTTGCATAAATGTGTGGTTTGCAAGCGTTGGAGTGCAAAGCCTTATTATGAAAAGGTGGCTCCACTTCCAAGAGAACGGTGTGTCTATACTGCCCCATTTGATGTAGTGGGAGTAGACTTTGCAGGGCCAGTCTATGTGTATGAGCGAGGGGAGTCTAACAAAGGTTATATATGTCTTTTCACCTGTGCTACCACCAGAGCAATCCATTTGGAGTTGGTAAGCAACTTAAGTAGTGATGTATTTCTTTTGGCCTTTAAACGGTTTGTGAACAGAAGGGGTTTCCCAAATAAAATCATATCGGATAATGCAAAAACCTTCAAAAAGGCTGCAAAGGAACTCCAAGAAATTTGGTCCTTGCTAAAAGAGGAAGGATTCCAATCCTACTTTTCACACCAAGGGGTACAGTGGGAGTTTATTGTTGAGAGAGCACCATGGTGGGGAGGATTTGGGAAAGGCTAGTGAGAAGTGTAAAGTGTCCATTAAAGAAACTTTTAGCTAATGCTCATTTGAGCAAAGAAGAATTCTCTACTGTTTTATGTGAAGTAGAAGCAATGGTGAACAGTAGGCCTATCACTTTTGTTTACAATAGTAGGCAGGATGCAGAGCCATTGACACCAAATCATTTTCTTTGTGGTAAACGATTAACATCAAACCCCAGTGTGCCAGAAGACTTGCAGCCCATCCAGAGCACTCAAGGAGAGTTAACCAGACGGTTCAGGTACCTTGAAGAGCTACAAGATCAGTTATGGAAGAGGTGGCAGATGGAATACTTGCCAGAACTCAATTATTACCCATCAGGCAAGGTAAAGGGCTCCAATGCAAATTGTATCAAGGTGGGAGAAGTGGTAATGATTGGGGATGAAAGACCAAGGCAATGCTGGAAGCTTGGCATAATTGAAGAGTTGTTTGTTGGCAAAGACAATTTAGTTAGGTCTGCACTGGTAAAGACTTCAGGAGGAAAGTTAAAGAGACCTATACAAAAACTCTATGCTTTAGAAATCAGCAAAAACACAGATAGTCAAGATGAAACATTTGAGTTACAGCCTCATGAAGAAGGCTTGGCTAACCTTGCAGAAGGTAATGACAACAATGCCGCTTCGGTGGGGAGTGTTAGAAAATCTAGAAGAGGAAGAACCATTGTTGTCCCAAGGCGATACGATGACTAAGCTGATTGATGCAGCATTGCTTGTATATATATTAAGTTAAGGTGTGTATATATATCCATCTCATAATTGTAAGGTTAGTGAAAAATTAAATTAATTTAGAGCTAGCATTTTTGAGCTCTTGTGGCATCATTGTTTGGTCACACTGTTGGCATCATTTTGAGACGCTGCGCGTCTTTCTACTCGTTTGTGGAAGGTCGTACGTAAAGGTGTGGTTTGATAGAGAGCTCTCTTGCAATTCAGTTTGGTTGTTTAGATACATGATTGTTGCATCGTGCAATAGTCCAGGTTGCGTTGTTGTTGCAAGGTTCATAAAGAAGACCACAAATAGTACCCTTTTGTTTACCTTTTAAGTTCATGTAATTTAAGGTCTAAGGTAGGCCCGCATCGAGTCAGCAACCCTGAGGTTACCCTGAGGTAGGACCTAATAGGATCTCAAATCCGTAAAGTTTAATTTAGCTTAACTTGGGCTTTAGGTAGAACTTGCCCTTTAGAATTTGGCCGTTCACGGCTCAGCTGGGATTTCGAACCCGACAAATAAATAAAATAACAGAGTCACACAAGTATCGCTCCGCTCGAATTTGCATTAATTTGATATAGGGCGTCGTTGATCAATGAGCAGTTAAGTTAAAGCCTGGTTCGAAAATGTAATATAAAGGAATCCCTGAAAAAGGAAACATAATATTGCTATATAATTCACGAACCTTGCACTACCATTGAAAAACGAATCTGAACTACATAAAGGGAAAAACGAAAACAAAAAAATAAAAATAATCCTAGCCAACATCCAGGGGCTTAAACCAAACCATTCTCTGGACAAAGTCACATACCTGAAAGGACTCATGCAAGAAACAAGAGCAGACTTTGCATGCCTCACGGAAACCCATCTCAAGGACTACCAGGCGAACTGTGAAAACTGTGAGTCAAAAAAGAAATATGATACAAATTGACAACTATAACATACTACATACAGAACAGTAAGGCGATTTATACACACGAAAAACATATGGTAGAAATGGCTATATGCTTCAAACAACTACGTAGAATCAGTAGCAGCGAAAGTTAAAAAAATTAAATATGGTACTAATTATAATATATAGACTCCCGAACACACCAACTACAAAATTTCCAGATACCATTACAGAGGTCAGGAGCTGAGTGAAAGATCTACACTCTCTAACCCATTTATCATTTATGAAATATAAAAGGATAATAGACTTGGAAACTATCTTTAAGGGAAAGACAACGGAAGAGATGCTAATAACCTTAGAGGAGAAGACGCTGGCAATTGTGGAAAGACATGTCCCAAAAATGCAACAAAGAGGAAAGAGAAGCAGGTTCGAGAGACAAAAGAGGTCAATGTTCCGCAAAAGAAAACGAGTGACTGTAAAGACAAAAAGATCAGAAAATATTAAACGATAAACTGCAGAGTATAGACTGCGTCATATAAGGCCTAATTGAGAAACATGCAGAGAAAGAAGATAACACAAAAGAAGTGATAAAAGTCAATTCAAAGTACTTCTATAATTCTGCAAAATTCGTTCAGTATCTCCAAAATTGCTAAATTAATATGCGATAAAAACGCGTTCTTTGAAGAATAACGGACTTCGGCTTTACAACAGATGATATTACACAAGCTATAGGAAAACTAAAAGCACACTCGGCGCAGGCCCAGACAAATGGAATGCTGTACTGATCAAAAACTGCAAGAATGAAATCGCTAAACCCCTATTTTGGATATGGAGACGATCACCCAGTGGTGGCGGAACGTCACTGTGCAAGGGGGAGGCCAAATAGGATTGATTAGCATACTACTAGACTACATTCACAAGATGCTAAAGTGCTACAGTTTCGTAGATTATTTATCGTAGAATATCGTAGAAATGATTCCAGAAGAGGCTTCTCAGCCTGTAGATCTAGCTCTGGATTTTTGTCGTGTGGTCGTATAATAGGTCCTGTGCACTCCAGTGTGTATCCAGAAGTTTCTCGAACGCTAGTATATCTGGTGCATTGACGATATGGTCTGGTATACTGTTCCAAATGTCAACAGCTCTCTGCGTGAACAATTTTTTTCTGATATTTCGTGAGGCTCTTTCCTTGTATAATGTATATCTTAAACTGATGTCCTCGAGTTCTCGAGTAGTCTCTCATCTGGAACAAGTCATTCGTCACCTCCTCATCATATTTACCTTAATATCTTGTAGCATTCGATCATGTGTCCCTGTACACGTCTGTATGCTAGTGTTGATAATTCTAGCTCCCTTAATCTCTTCCCATATGACAGGTGACTCAACCCCGGAACCAACTTAGAGGCTCTCCTTTGCACATTTTCAATGGACTCTATATGTTTCTTGAGATATGGACACCAAACCTGATTCGCGTATTCCAAGTGAAGTCTAACCAGTGAAACAAACCACGTCTTAAACATATCTTTATCCAGGTATTCGAATGTCCTCCTTATGAGTCCAACTATCCTGTTTGCTTTGTTGATCTTTTCCTCCATATGTTTTTCAAAATTCAAATTACTGCCTATGATCACTCCTATGTCCTTTTCGCTACCACTCTTGTCCATATAGTCTTTTTCGAGAAACATTTTTTACCTCCTTCCTCCGTGCAGTGTCATCTGCATACAGATAAATGTCACTATCATTCTTTATCACATCAGGTAAATCATTTATATATAACACAAAGAGCACTTAAGTTACGAACTTACAAATTATGAAATATGTTACATGGCCCAAACACAAAGTAAATGTTTATTTACTTTTTACTTTGAAAATTTTTTGAAAAACTTGTTTTTAAGTTAAAATGCCAAAATATTTTCGCTGGCAAGGGGGCCACTGGACCCCAGGTTCCTCGTTCCGCCGTCTATACGATCGCTAGACAAGGGAGAAATACAGAGCATCCTGAAGAGAGTGAACATAGCTCTAATATACATATAAAGGAGGAGATTGATCCGAGGCCAAAAACTATAGCCTAGTGTCAATTACATTTCATCTCAATAAAAATCTGACTTTTTGGAAACGCGGAAAAAATTAAATGATAACCAGCATGAATTCCGGTCAGGAAGATCATGCCTATTACAACTAATGGAACACTATAACATTATTGATGTACTTGAAAGTAATGAAAACTATGATGTGATATAGGGGAACATCGGGTATAACGGAACCCTTAAGCAAGATGACATTTTTAGACTTGATACCAATTTTTTAAAATTATTTATTGCTCTGGCGGCATTTTTAACTTTTCTCTCAGAGTGTGCTGTTCGATTTCGATTTTCTTTTAAGAGAAATACGTTATGTGGATTTAAAAAGACAGTGCAATTTTTGAAGAAAAAAAAGTTGGGAGCATGACGGAACACTGGGTTCCGTTTTGCCCCAATATATAAAGTTTAAAGTGACTTTCACCTATTTTACCTGACCTGGGGTCAGGTCAGTACACACATACTGACCTTTCCTTGTGTGTGTTAGGAACTAGAAGTGTGTAGCTCTAGGTGTAGGTTTCGTTTTTAACTTATTACAATCAGAAGTTAGAAGGGCAGTCAAATTGACATCCCAGCAGGGCGAGGGTTAAACGCTGTGTGGTATGTTGAGTATGGTATTTTCTTTGATAGCTGTAAGCCTATTGAGGCTATGACGTTCACAGTAGAGTTTTTTTTTATCTGAACAAATCCGGAAAAAATGGATCACAGGGGACGCCTTAATGATAATTCCAGGAGTCAGACTGCATTTAAGCATGCCTCAATAGGCTTACAGCTATCAAAGAAAGTACCTTGCTATTCACACAGGTCTAAATATATGAAGATGGAAGCTAAGCACTTCAGTAACATCAGATGGCGGAAAATCAAATAATCACGGTTTCTAAGTAAATGCTGATAAACAAACACCCAATTGCGATACCTGGCGGCAACTGAGCTCTTTTCACGCCAGACAGAACTGGATGAAAGCAGGTGGCAGCAACACAGGCTACAGAGGGAGGGTTCCGTTGTGCTCCGGGGTTCCGTTATACCACATGTTCCCAACACAGAATTTGCCAAGGCCTTCGACAAGTGTGACCATGGAATCATGGCACATAAATTGAAATATATGGAAATAACAGGAAAAATAGGAAAATAGGTATGTAATTTCCTTAATGAGTAGCAGCAAGTCGTTATAGTTCAAGGGATATCTTCATCACAGTCAGAGGTCCTTAGCTTAGTTATAGATGAGGAAGTTACCAGTGACAGCACAGTAACATCCTTTGCCGATGACACAAAAATTAGTAGAAAAATAAGAAACCTAGAGGATACAGGAACTCTACAAACAGGCATGAACAGAATTTACAATTGGTCTGAAGGCAATAATATGAAATTTAACTGAAAATTTTCAACTATTGAAGTACAGAAGAAGAGAGGACCTAAAATCCATGGCATACTGTACCCCAAATGGACAGGAAATTCAGAGAAATTCTAAAGCAAAGGATTTAGGTGTTGTAATGACTGATGACGCGAAATTTGAAACACAAAATAAGATAGCAGTAAACAGAGCGAAAAGAGTAACTGGACAGATACTGAGAGCTTTTAAAAAGAAGGGATAGGAATATAATGATTCCTCTATTGAAAACACTGTTCATACCCAAGTCGGAATACTGCTCGGTCTTAACATCTCCACATAAGAAAGAAGACATTAGTCAACTACTGTAGAAGGGATTCAGAGAAGCTTCACAGCCAAGATCAATGGATGCAAAGAACTAAATTACTGGGAAAGGTTACGTGAATTAAACTTATATTTACTGAAAAGAAGAAGAGAGAGGTACACCATTATTTACACTTGTAAAATAATGGAGGAACTAGCTCCTAATCTTACTTTGAACTCTATAACCACTCAAAAAAACAGTGGAAAGTAAAAAGGAAGAATGTGTCGTGTTCCTAAATTAAAGGCTAGACAGGAAACATCCTCAACCCTGAAGGAAAGTAGTTTTGTTGTGAGAGGACCAAGACGATTCAACCAGCTTCATAAGGAACTGAGGAACAAGAGTGGTGTCGCGGTGGATATCTTCCAAAGAAGACTAGACGCTTGGTTCAGAAAAATTCCAGATGAGCCGGGCGTACCTGGCTGTGTGAGGTGGAGAGCATAAGAAACCAACTCTTTACTTAACTAGGCCAACTCAAGAGGAGGGGGAACAAGCTTGACCTTGACAAGCTTGACCTTCGAACATTTGAAAGTTGAAAGGTGTTATTATGGTGACAAGCGATGCGCAACGGAGTAAATCTGGCGGTTGTTTTCTACCGTTTAAGCCGCTTCTTATTATTCACATTTGTTCAGACTTGTCGTTCAGTATATTACCCTTGCAATCTTCGTTCATACTCTTATGAAAGATGTAAAAAAATAAATTTCTTCCTTCAATAATTCCTCTTTTTTGTAATGTTTTACAGTACAATTCACAGATAAAATCACATATAAATGCACTCAAAGTTTTGCATTCATTTACACAAAATTTAAATGAAGTTAAATAAAGATAATTTGTTAGAGCCTTAATTATTATAATAATATCCATCCATCCATCGTGTTCTGCCTATCAGGCAAGTCCAACTCATGTGTCCCGCCAAAGTGTTCTATCCTGAGCTATCCTTTTCATCTCATGGTAGCTCCTGCCTCCCTTCAAATCATCCAGCATTGCTTTCCTTTTCCTTCCCCTCGGCCTTCTACCTTCATATCTACCCTCTATCACCTCCTTCAACAATCCTTCTCCTCTCAACACATGTCCGATCCATTTCTTCTGTCTTTCTCTTATCACCTTAATGAGTCTTCTTTCCTCCCTCACCTGTTGCAGTACTTTCTCATTACTTTAGTGTTCCCTCCAGCTTATCTTTAGCATTCTTCTCCAAATCCACATCTCAAAACTTTCCAGGAGTTTCTTTTCAGTTGTTTTCAGTGTCCATGTTTCTGCTCCATACAGTACCACACTCAACATCAAGCTTTTTACTAACCTTTTCTCCAGTTTCAAGTTGAGTTTACCTGTAAGTAGTCTTTTCTGTCCCTCAAAAGCTACCTTACCCATACCAATTCTAGATCTTACTTCCTTATTGCAATCTCCATTGTTGGTTAATAAACTTCCTAGATATTTAAACTGCTCAGCTTCTTCTAAGGTCCGATTTCCCATCGTTAGGTTCATTTGTGCTCCTTTCCGTCTTGCAATTTTCATTACCTTTGTCTTGGTCTCATTAATTCTCATTCCGAATTCTTCCGCCGTTGTTGTCAAGTTATTGACCATTCTTTGCAGTCCTTCCTCAGTACTACGAACAAATACTTTGTCATCAGGGCCGTTTCTAGCCATTAGGGGGCCCTAAGCAGTATACCCATTTGAGGCCCCACCCCTCCATCCACCAACTCACGCCTTACTACATCACCTCAGCACACACATACAAAAATGGCTGTGTTAATAAAAAACAATTATGAAACAATTTTAATGAAACATTTATGTCCAAAACAACAAATATGTACTTTCAGAAGACAAACAGAAAAAATACTCTTCATGAAATTCCTGAAAATTAGCTCATACATTATTTAGAATAAATGACACAGAACCATGTATAAAAAAATAATGCAATTATCAACTACCAAACAATTACTAACTCTACGATACAATCGTATAAATAGCTAACAGTTATACAGAACAGTTTGTATCTTCAAAATTTTTGCCTCCTAGATTATTTCTGGGCGAAATCATCAATAACATCATATGAAATCCTGCCAACGTCCTGGTTGATGCTTATGATGCCAAGGCCACTGAGGCGATCCTGCCCCATTGATGATCTGGGTAGTTCTTGATTAGCTTCATCTTAGAGAAGCTCCTCTCGGCTGACGCTACTGTCACAGGTAGAGTGCAGACAATTCTTAGTGTAACCCAGAGATTGGGGTATAGTTCCTCCAGTTGCTTCTGATGAATGAAGGAGAGAAGCTCCAATGCAGTCATGTTGTGTGAAGGTAAAGTCGGCAAGTTCTTAATTTCGAGGGCCAGTTCTCTTCCATCAATGTCAGAGTCGGCTCCAGAGCTCAGTATCTTAGAGAGCTTTTCACACTTGCAGGACAAGTCTTCCTTGTTCATTGTGGTGAAGTTTAGGAGAACCCCAAATATGTCCCTCACATCATCTAATGTTTTGAATCTCTCATTTATTGACCCGATGGCACAATCCACCACCACATTGAAAAATTTGACTTCCAGCCTCTTTAAGGCTTCTGTAAATGGTTCGTCAGAAGCTTCGTAAGCAAAGTGCTTTTTTGTGGATCTGCGCCTCTTCTCCTTCAGCACAGCCTCCACATTCATTTCCTCACATATGTCCCTAGGTACGACTTGTGCTGCAACAAAACCTGTGTTTCTGTAGCTGGTGAGTGAGTCTTTTGTTTTTGTGAGGAGGTTGACTTCCACATCAAACTGCATTGTAGGAGACTGCGGAAGTTTGCTCACATGGTCCTGTTGTTGACTCATGATGCTCATCAGACTTTGCTGAGGATGGCTTTTCCAAATATTTCAGTAGTGCTCCTGAGAAGAACATAACATTACATATTCTGTTAATTTTTGCTAAAATACTCTTTCTTATCTTGTTTGATAATTCACTGGGGAACACAACTTTTGGTGACTTAGATGTTAGACCTGTTTCTGGGTATATTGAGGTCGCTGATTCTAAAAATGACATTAGTTTTTCTCCATCAGCTCTGCTTATCAAGATATGATATATATCTATATATATATATCTATATATATTTCTATATAATGTATATTATAATATATAATTGCTGACTGGCAATCACTGTTGTTGTCAATTGAATACAAAAGTATGATGAATGTCAGAAAAAATAGTGTATTAACATCAAACAAGCATAAGGTACGAAAAATATTTATTAAATTCAAACAAACTTGAGACACGAACGGCAAAAAAAGTTCTTTCATTGAGACATCTCACATAAACCGCGTTTCTGAGATTTGCGATGAGATGTGCCAGGACATTCGAGTTGGATGCTCCAGCAGTAATCTGCCATCATGTGAGTATCCCATCGTCCGCGGTACCGTTCTTCCATGGTCCTTAGTTCTTGGTGAAATCGTTCACCCTGTTCCTCGCTTAGATCACTGAGGTTATCTGGGAAACGATCCAAATGACTGTGAAGGTAATGCAGTTTGATGCTCATTTTACAGCCAAGTTTACAAAAAAGAGAGCATATTCTCCACTAGTTCACCGTAGTTATCGGCCTTATAGTTCCCAAGGAAATTCTTCACAACCATACTAAACGATGACCACGCACGTGCCTCAATGTTGTCCATTGAATCTTGGAAACGCGGGTCTTTCATGAGTTCCCGGATTTGCGGTCCATCGAAAATACCTGCCTTCAGCTTTTCCATGCTCAGCGCAGGAAATTTTCTACATATGTAGCCAAAACACGTCCCATCTCTGTTCAAAGCCTTTATAAATTGTTTCATCAAACCTAGTTTGATGTGCAGTGGTGGCAATATGATCCTTTCTCTGTCAACCAAAGCTTCTTTGATGATATTTTTTTCTCCAACCACCATGTTTTCTCTCAGAGGCCACTGTCTTCTCACCCAGTGTTCATCTTTAGCTCTACTGTCCCAGAGACATATAAAGCACGGGTACTTGGTGTACCCGCTCTGCTGGCCCAGGAGAAAATTCACCATCTTCAGATCCACACAGATCACCCATTGGTGGTCTCGGTATGATATCTTTTCTAGGACTAGGGCGACTGTCCCGTGCTCTTCTCTCATACCGACTAAGTGACCAATTGGGATTGATCTGTATCTGTTGCCGTTGTGTAGAAGAACACATTTTAGGCTCCGTTTGGAGCTATATATGAATAACCGCCATTCACTTGGTGTATTCCGATATGCCCATTTTCATCAGCAATCCGCGCACATTGTTGCAGAAAACTAAATCGTTCTCTTTTGAGAAGAAGGGCAGTAAATCCTTTTCTCTGTCGCGATATAACGTGATTTTGGTTCCCGGCAGCAGTAAATTTTTTTCTCCCAGCCTGGAAGCTAACAATTCAGACGATTTCTTCGAAAGACTTAAGTTCCTTATGAGGTCGTTTAATTCGTGTTGACTAAAACCTTCTGCAACTGATGACGGTCCTTCGAAATCACTGTCATTTTGCTCACATATGATATGCTTTCTTTGTCAGTAGCAGATTCATCATCTTCTTGAGGGAGCTCTGGAAGATGGCTGAATGATGGGACAGGTATCTCATCTGAATGTGAAACAGGCCGTCTAGCTGAGTCTATGTCAGGATACGTCCATTTACTCCGGTTACGTCCATTGATGCCCTTTATATTCACCAAACAAAAGTAACAGTCATCACTGTGGTTTCTCTGTTCTCTCCATACCATTGGTATACCAAATTTCAGGCACCTCCTCTTTCCGTTGGTCCATTGCCGCAGATGCTCCGTACACGTTTTACACACAACATGAGGAGCCCATGGCTTATCTTGGTCCCCTAGTTGTACTTTGAAATAGGCAAAATAAGCTTTTTTCACAAAATCAGTAACAGTTTTTCTCTGTTCAATGAACGTGTGCTCTCCGCAGATAAAACAAAACACATCTGGGTGATTTAAACACTTTCTTCGTGATGAAGCCATGTCAACACCTGTAACAGGAAAGAATTCACGTTAGTACATGTACAATACACATGCAAAACAGCAACATCAGCAAAATCATAGCTACAATTTAATTATACAGATGCATTTAGATTTACGAGCAACTCATAATACCGTTCCAGAAGGGTAATAAAGTAGGTAATGACGTATGCAATATCTCAAAAACTAGAGCTGCTAGAACAAAATGGATAATATTTTCTGAATCAGTGGCATGAAAACATTCAGAATAAGGTCTAAAATCTCAGGCACCAAGAAAATTTTTTTTTGTTCCCCAGTGATATAATTGATCTGTGTGAACAGAATTTGAGGTGATGTGATCCATTAAATTTCACATTTCGAAATATTATAAATATTACAGAGACTAGCTTACTCTACACGATTCTTGAGCACTTGGCTAGTTGCCTGAACTGTAATCATAAGAATATACAAGTGGTACATCTCACCTGTGCTGCTGGAAAGCTTCTCCTCCTCTATTTTCTTTTTCCGTTTTTCAGCTCCTGATGGATAATGTCGTTTCATTTTCCAAAATGCACGAAATCACACCTAGTTAACCACAACTAATCTGCTAAATAATAATAATCTACAGATCTACAGAAGCGAAGGCTAACAAAGACCCTAAGATCCACTCTAAGGCTAGCCCGAGAGAAAGGAGAGAGTAGGGGGTTAAGAGAAGAGAGGAGAATAAGGGGTTAAGTAAGGAGCAACACCTATCATTCGTGGGTTAACATTCATTCAGAAAAAGAGGGAAAAAGTCTCACCATCATCATCCGCCGGCCACTGCCGACAAGTCAGAAAAATAGTCGGAGAATATAGGAGAGGGGTGAAAGATGAAAAGAAGTAAAATAAGAACGCTTACAAACCATGCAAACACAGTCTTAACTCACTGTCATACCATGCAAACTACAAACATGCAAGAAAAGAGTTAGAGACATGCAAAGTAAGGAGGATAAGAAAAAAAAAAAGTAGGTAAAGTTAAACAAAAAGTGGGTTAGTTTACGCTATGAGCTACATCTACATTCGTGTTAGTCTAATTTTTTTTTTTTTTTTTTTTTTTTTATTGCTGGCATCACGCTGGCATGTCACAAGCTGGCATTCATCGTCAACAGACTCATCCTCGAGCACCACCACCAGAGCTCCTGTTGTTAACTTTCTTTTTTAATTTTAAACAACGTTAATATTTTTAAAATGTCTGTCAAGACGGTTCTTAAACACATTAACGCTGGTAGAATGAACGACTGACGCGGGAAGATTATTCCATTTATCAATTACTTTAAACGTAAAGAAGTTTTTAGCGATATTAGTAATGAAACGTCTGCCACGCAACTTGAATCCGTTATTGCGAGTATTACTATTATCGAAAGTGAACAATTTGTCAAAATTTACGTTATCGATGTTATTAACGATTTTGAAAACTTCAATAAGCTCCCCCCTTAATCTCCTAGTTTCGAGTGAATACAAGTCTAACACTTTAATCCTATCTTCATAAGGCTTATTGCGCAATGCCGGAATAAGTTTCGTGGCACGACGCTGAACCCTTTCTAACCTATCAATATCCTCACGCAAGTACGGGCACCAAAACTGAACGGCATATTCCAAATGAGGCCTGACTAGGGACTTGTAAAGGGGCAATATAATATCCTTCGATTTAAATTCGAAATTACGCGCTATGAAGCCTAACATCCTATTAGCTTTTGCGCAAGACTCCAGGCACTGGTTCCTAACCTTTAAATCTTTAGTTACGCGTACGCCTAAATCTACTTCCTCGTCAACGCTCGCTAAATCCCTATCATCCATCGTGTACACGTAATTATTGTTGCGAGAACCTATATGCAAAACTTTACATTTATCTACGTTAAATTGCATCTGCCACTTATCCGTCCACTCCATAATCCTATCTACATCGTCTTGGATCCTATTTCTATCGTCCTCGTTAACAACCTTACCGCCTATTTTAGTATCGTCCGCGAATTTTGACACGTTACTAATCAATCCTACATCTATGTCGTTAATGTAAATTACGAATAACAATGGGCCTAACACTGAACCCTGTGGGACACCACTACCTACCTCTAACCACCCCGATTCACTACCATTAACTACGACCCTCTGCCTCCTAGCACGAAGCCATTCTTCTAACCAGTTAGCTACCTGACCGCGGATACCGTGCGCTTTAACCTTCGCAATTAGTCTCCTATGCGGAACTGTATCGAACGCCTTTTTAAATTCTAAATAAATAACGTCAGCTGCCCTATGCCTATCGTATTCGCGCACTATTTCGTTATAAAATTCTAACAAATTTGTTAAACAAGACCTATGGCGTCGAAACCCGTGCTGACTACTATTAATCAAACCCCTACTTTCTAAGTGATCGATAATACGATCCCTAACTACGGATTCCAAAAGTTTACCGACAATTGACGTTAAGCTAATGGGCCTATAATTGCTAGCTACCGCGCGGTCGCCTTTTTTAAAAATAGGCGTGACGTTAGCTAATTTGAAGTCTTCAGGAATAATCCCCGTTTCGAGTGACTGATTAAAAATCTTCGCTAAGGGGCCTACGATAACGTCTTTCAAATCTTTCAAATGTCTAGGATAAAAAGCGTCAGGGCCTGGAGCCTTGCTAACTTTTAGCCTATCGATATAATGCGCAATCTCAGCCTCGTAAACAGTTATTTCATCTAAATAATGATGATGATGATGATAATAATAATTGTTATAATTGTAACGTTAATCAAATGCATTCAAATAATCAGACCATTTAGGTTTTAACCAAGAAAATTCACATTATCTGAAAAAGATGAGAAAAGAATTAATAAACTTATAGACCAACAAGTAGACAGATAAATTCTTCTTCCACGCCTTCATCAAACATTCTTGGAAAACACACGTGGGCAAAGAATCAAACAATGAAGCGTCTGTTGTTGTTCCAAAAGCGAGCCCTTAGCAACTAGAGGACGCGGGCAAGGCGTTTCAAGATTTGGCGCGAAGTCCGCGTCACAGGAACTATGTAATATAAGCGAGATGCCACACACACTCTCACTCACTAACTAGCTATCCGCTTTCACGAACAGAACACGTCTGACAACCGCCCTCCGGCTTCCCGCCGGAGGAGCGGCCTGCTGTTTCCTTCAAGGCCTTCGATCTATCATCACTTAAGGCCTACCGCCGTCAGCCTGCAGAAGCAATCCTTCTAGGCCCAGCGCCGTTTCGACTTCAGCCGCCTCATCACCTCAATTCTACGTCAAGCGAATCAACACTTGAGGTGACCGGCGCCCGTTACACAACTTCGATGGGAAGGTCAGCATCGCTTAGAGCCTACACCTACAAGATCAATTATAGGCATTTATAGGCCATCCTACACCTCGAGAAGCAACAACACTCGGGCCTACGTTCTACAAAGCCCACAGCAAACATAATCTCCTTCGCAAGAGGCCTAGTCAACGACACGACCAACGCGTGAGCGACCAGCTTCCATAGTACGATCAACGACATTTCGAGCCTACAGTAATAGGTTCACTCGACACTTCAACAAAGGTTTTCATCGTCCCGATAAGGTAAGCGCATCTTTTCGAAATAACTCGTGAAGCCTACACCTACCGCCGAACGGTAGGCTATACTCCCAAAGTGAGTAATTAAGCGTTCCAACTAACTCTTGTTAAACGCAGTAGGCCTATTTCCTAATTCCTATTACCCAATTCAAGTGTCCTTCCGAAAACCGTAATTTCGCGTATCATTGTGTATTATTGTGTTCATTTATATGTTTATGTGATAACTTAATTTCTCTTACTGCAGGCCTAATTCATTTACAGTGTACATCCCTTCAAATTATCATTAGGCAACATCATCTTGTTTCTATAATCCATCTAAGGTGTACCAACTTAGCATTATATAATTACCTTTATGTAAATGATCATATTTCTCTCAACTATCATTAGGCCTATCTATAAACGCGCGTCATCAATCCATTATTATTAGGCCCATTCAGTTGTTCTATGTGCATCCATGCAATCATTTAGCCTACTTAATCAGTGTCACGTATTCTATTCAGTGTACCAAAACGTACGCGCATGCTGTCATAAATAGGCCTCATTCAATGTCCCATGTTGCATGCCATTTACATATTATCAATGAATGTATTACGTGTCAATTAAGCTATTAATCATTCATCTTGTTTCTATGGAATAAGCATAACGTAAAGGCTATCATAATCACTGTCAATCCTTTGGTAATTACTGTGAATAAATAATATCTATATTTTCATAATAAAATACAAAACAATAAGGTATTTTCATAACCTTAATATTAATTTGGCTCGGGTGTAATCCGAGCCTGGTGACCTCGAAGCCATTTCGAATCACTCGATATTATTATAGTAGGCCTACGCCTTAGCCACTTTCAATTGGTGATACTTTACATCATAAATTATTAACCCAGCCTATCATTAATAAACAATCAGTCATTGCATCAATTAATCATTAGCATACAATCAAATCATTATCACATTAAACGGCTAAAACTAGGTCCACTATAAAGTTAAATAATATAGAAATAAGATCTCACAATAGTTAGTTACACATAACGACCAAAACGTTTCGTTTGTCTCCGTTTTATCACATTTGTCTCATACAAAAAGTTTAATTAATACGACAATAATTATAATAATAATAGGGATAATAATAATAATATTAATAATAACAATAATATTAATAATAACTTCAGCTATAGTCCTATTCTTGCCCACTGAGCTATGACCTGGGAGCCTGTCTAGAGGCCCCCTAGTAGCAGCGGGGCCCTAAGCGGCCGCTTAGTCTGCTTATGCCAGGAAACGGCCCTGCTTGTCATCTGCAAACCTTACAGATTTGACCAATTTACCTCCCACTCTGATTCCCTCTTCCAGATCTGAGAGTGCTTCTATTATTATTGCTTCCGCATAGATGTTAAATAACACGGGGGACAGGGAGCATCCTTGTCTGACCCCTCTCCCAACCAATCCAGGCTCCGATTCTCCTCCTGCAACTGTAACATTCACATTCTGCCCAAGATATAGATTTTTTCAACCTACGGTCCCTCCAGTCAACATTAATATTCTTCAATTCAATACTTCCATTAGTTTCCTCCATAAGCGTACGAGCCGGGGGGGGGGGGGGGGGGGGTTGAATTCGGACAAAATGAAAAAATAATAGCTTGTAAAAGTTGGAGAAATGCTAGCCTTATATACAGGGCGTCCCCAAAAAATGTATACACACTTTAAATACTTATAAAGGCAGTGTTTATTAAAATACATTTCATTTTCAAAATGTAATAGAATCTACAGACATTATTTAATTGTTTTGTCAACGCCTGTTTTCAAACTGACGTCCGTTCTGGTCCAGGCACTGCTGATAACGCGAAGCAATGGAATCGCAAACATCACGAAACATTTCGTTTGGTATTTGTGTGCATTCTCGTTCAATGGCTGCTCTCAATTCAGCGACTGTTGCAGGTTTTATAGCGTAGACTTTGTCTTTTAAGTATCCCCATAAAAAAAAGTCTAGTGGTGTGAGGTCTGGTGAACGCGGAGGGTATTCTACGAAACCCCTTCGTCCAATCCACATCCACATCGTGCCAAGTACCACTCGCAATACTCCACTCTTCGGTCCGGATCATCTTCATTAATAGCATGGACTAATCTTGGAATGTAACTTTTCCATTGACAGCGCTTCAAAATGCGTTGGACAGACGATTCTGAAATTCCTACCTCACGACTCGCTTGCCGCACAGATTTTCTTGGACTTTGGTGATACGTTTCCAGTACTCTTTCTTGCTTTGTGGGGCTTGTCGATGTCCGTGGTCTTCCGGAACGCTTCTTGTGGACATTCTGAACAGTTCCATCGGCTTCAAACTTATCTCTAATTCGAGTGATGGTAAGTCGCGTTGGTGGATCTGTTTGAAACTCCCTCCTAAACTGTCTTTGCACTTCAACTGCGTTTTCACACTTCCAGTAGCATTTTATAATGAATTTCCTTTGTTCAAAGCTTAGTCTGACTGCCATTATTAATTCTAATGGGTTTAACTTGGAAAGAAAGAAACATCAATTGAGCTATCAGCTGTTAAAGTGTGTATACATTTTTTTGGGACGCCCTGTATAGTTAATTACATTAACTATCTAATTTCGGGCATTTTTTTTGTAACTTAAAAATTCGGGCAAATTTGTATCAGTCCCCCCAAATAGATTAGGTGCCGTACGCCTATGGTTTCCTCTATTGGACTCTGTCAAAAGCTTTTTCAAAGTCAATAAAACAAACATTTCCTGATCATGTTCCAGCACTCTCTCTCCCATCATTCTCATAATACAATAGCTTCTCTTGTTCCGCATTTTGACCTAAATCCAAACTAATCCTCTCCAATGTACTGCTCAGCTCTGTTCATTAGTCTTCTGGTTAGTATCCTTAGCATTATTTTTTATGCATGGCTGACCAAGCTTATGGTTCGAAATTCTGAACACTTGGTGGCTCTCGGTTTCTTGGGGACAGTAATCATAGAGACTCTCATAAAGTCAGCAGGCCAATCTCCACTTTCATACATGTTTCTGCACAATACATTCAACTCCTCTCTAGCATCACCTTCAAGACTCTTCAGAAGTTCTGCTGGTACATCATCTGGTCCTGGGGTCTTGCCATTTCTTAGGTCTTTTACAGCCCCCTCTATTTCTCTTTCCAATATGTCCGGTCCCATACAATCTACTTCCACCTCATCTGCTTCCTTCATTTCGATGTTATTAGGTTTGTTCTCTTTATCATACAGTTCTTAAATATACTCAATGGTCTTTTCAGTTTTTCTCCATTTCTCCCCTCTATTTCTCGCACTCCCAAGTTATTTCTTTTCCATCTATTTATGTCCTTAACTTTTTGGTACATTAAATCAGTTCTTCCTTTCTTTTCTAATTCCTCCATTTCCCTGCACCACTCTTCAAGCCACATCTCTCTTGCTTTATCAGTTTCTCTTCTCAGTTCGTTATTCAACTGTCTGTATTAGTGATGGATCGAATAACCGCAACCGCACTACAACCGCACAAAAATTCACAACCGCAACCGCGGTTGGAAAAAATTCGACAACCGCAAACACAACCGCAACCGCGGTTGTGAAAAACCGACCACTCGATCCATCACTAGTCTGTATCGTTGGCTCCCTTCTTTTGTATTTATACTCTTCCATTTTCTTCTTCCTTCCATTTTGTCAAGCATCTCTGTAGTGACCCAGGGTTTCCTTGCTTCTCTTTTCACATAACCGATATTTTCCTGTGCACACTCCTTTATTGTATCCCTCAGCCTACACCATCTTTCTTCACTTGTCATATGAATGTAGCCGTCATTTTTTTGCCTCCTTATCTCTTCATTCACCTTTTTTTTAGCAAAAACTATCCTTTGTTCTCCCTTCAATTTTTCAGTATTCCATTTCTTCCTTACTTTATTCTTTTTCAGAGTCTTCAGCCTCACCATATTTTCCATTACCACCAAATTATGATCGAGTCAGCATCTGGTCCAGGATAAGCTTTCGAGTTCTTCACTGTATTCCTATATCTCTGTCTTACCAAAATAAAGTCAATTTGGAATCTTTCAGTGTCTCCTGTTTTTTTCAATGTGTATCTCCTTCTTTTGTGATTTTGGAACCAAGTATTAGTCACCATGAGTTCTTGCCTTCTGCAAAATTCTACTAGCTTTTCTCCTCTTTCATTTCTTCCACCTAATCCGAATGGTTCAACCTCCTTTCCGTCTTTCCCCTCTCCAGTCACACTATTCCAGTCCCCATGATTATTACATTAGCATTTCTTCCATGGGCTTCAATTGTTTCCTCTATTCTATCATACATTTCTTCTACCTCTTCTTCCGGATGGACGCTTGTTGGCATATACACTTGCATGACAAATGTATCTACTTTTTCGCCTTTCATTCTTATTCACATGATTCTATCTGACACACAGTCTAACTCCTCTACGGTGTTTCTTATCCTTCCTCTAAGTAAAATAGCAACTCCTTTCTCAGCCCTGTCTGTCTCTAACAGAATAAATCACACACACATCTCCACTAATAAAATCTCCTCCTCCTCGCCATTTGACTTCCGACAACCCTATGACATCTATGCTCAGCCTATTCATCTCTTGTTTGATGTCCTTTCACTTTTCTGGTCTGCTCATTGTTCTTACATTCCACGTCCCAATCTTTACTCTTTTTTATGTTGGTGTCGCAGGGAATTCGCCTGATGACGACCTGGGAAGCCCTGCTGCTTCCCCTGCCAAGCGCGACATTTCCTATACCGCGTCACACAGAAATTCGTCAGATTTCAACAGCACAATATTTACAAAAGGAGCGTCAGTCTATCAAATTCAAAGTTAAATAGTGCAGCGATTTCAGATAGTGCTCAGTTTTATATTCTCGAGAAAAATGAGTGGGATTTTATAATTATACTCTACTTAATTCGATTAAAGCCTAGTCAGATCATTGCAAGGGTGGAGAAATCCTATTTAAGATATCTGATTCGTACAAATGGTTATAAAGCGAGCCAATCTCTGATAAGAGCTTTTAATGTTTACATCTCAAATCACAGATGTGACGTTCATCTTTCTCAGGCGCATAAACAAGGAATTTGCGTGTGAAGTAAAATTGTGAGTTTACGTGTGTTTAGTGCATCTGTGCACACTACTTTTACACACATAATGTTGAAAAAAAATGATAAACTCATTGCATATTTCCTCCCATATCAACCGAGTTGATATACGAGGGGCGGTCAGAAAATCAGTTTACACGGCGTATAATTTCGTAACTAAAGGACCTACATTGATTATGTTTGTATCAGGTGAATTCGTTAATCACTGTTGGCAACACTGCACGTCGATTCGGCTGCCATCTACCGTACATTGGTTATAGGAGTCAGTTGAACATGGCGGCTCGACTGGAACAGTACCCTGTCATTTCTGCAACGATATTCCGAGTCTGTCAGTGATCAAGAATTTCTCGAGCGCATTGTCACAGGAGACGAGACATGGGTTCATCACTGTACTCCTGAAACAAAACGTGCCAGCATGGAATGGAAACACCCTGGGTCCCCCCGACCAAAGAAGTTCAAGATTGTGAGGTCCGCTGGCAAAGTGATGGTTACCGTGTTTTGGGACAACAAAGGCGTTTTGCTCGCAGACTTCATGCAAAAGGCACAACAACCAATGCAGCTGCATATTGTTCAACACTGGAACGTTTACGAGCGGCCATTAAACGTAAACGTCCTGGACTGTTCCGTAGGGCAGGGCACTGTTCCAGTCGAGCCGCCATGTTCAAATGACTTGTATAACCAATGTATGGTGGATGGCAGCCGAAGCGACGTGCAGTGTTGCCAACAATGATTAACGAATTCACCTGATA